>JABUQX010049342.1:0-22500 GCA_015478945.1 Trachelipus rathkii | reverse complement strand
CCCTGTATGGCTCTCGATTTAGGTAGTCAGTCCACGTATTTCCATAGGAGCATCCTTAAAAAATTGGGAGTCAATGAAAATAGTCTTCCTAGTCATCAGAGCTCCTTTAAAACATTTTTGGGAGAGGAATTGAGATCCTTGCGGTCTTTAAATTTAGAGATGGGCATTTGTTGTGGGAAATATTCTAGCCTACCTGTAAACATCGATTCTGAATTGGATATCGGCTTTTATGTAAAAGCCTACAAGAGCTATGAAAAAAAATTACACAAAAATGAAATAGTAAATTACTATCAAAATAATCATGTTGACAGGGTTTCAAATATTCATGGGCTGCTGGGCACGATTGCCTCCTTCATTTACTAAAGCATTTTAAAAACGTTAAATGCATTCGGGGCAGTGCCCTAAAAACTTGTCATGGGTACGTGCCTTTCGGGCCAGTAACATTTTTTCACCTTCCCAAAATGAAAAAATCTTTGAAAATTCTTCGCCGAAAGCTGTCAAAAAATCATTACAGAATTCCGAGATCCCATACCGCAAAATATTCAAAGATATGTCAGGAACGTCCCGGAACATGCAATCAATCTGTAGTGGAACCGGTACCTTCGTACTTCGACCCGCTCTTACATACACACACACTGAGTCTCATTTGGACTTGGGCTTGGAGAACCTCTATAAATTAGAGTCTCTGGGTATCAATGAGAGCGGAACCAGGTCCATTGACGAGAATTAGCATTCAAGAATCCCCACAACGGAAATAGAGTCCCGAGATGGAATACCATGGAACTTCCGTTCTTCAAGATATCTGAGCAGGTTCCATCAAATCATCATGTTGCTCTTGCCACGATGCAACGAGTCAAAAAGAAATTGACTGCTCAAGCTGCTTACAGATATGAAATATTCAAGGAACCTAAGAGAAGTATTGTGGAGGCAGTGGATGGTTTCATCCGAAAATTTATCATAAATTCATCTGAGACCCCACAACCTATAATCAAACAGCCCTTCAATACGTACTAAAATTCATCCCGTCTTAACTGCAGCCTGAAATAGGTGGTAGTCCTTCACTTAATCAGCATCGATCCAGGGGTAGATTAATTCACTTCCCTATTAAATTTATTACTGTCTTTCAGGAACGAAAAACAAATTCATCGTTCTGCGGATATTCCAAGGCCTTCCTCCAGATCAATTAATTTTTATACGAGGACATGAATCGCTTCTTCGTTTTCTGGGAGATTGATGGTAAGTTACTCCTTTACCGTTATGCCACCATCATCTTCGGGTTAGCCGTCAACCTCTATATTCTAGGGGCTATGATACAACATCACGTCAAAAAATACCCTCCCTATCTCTGTGCCTCTCTTCATCAAAATAATCTTTACGTTGACAATTTTTTGCACATTTCTTCGTCTATCAAAGAATTTAAAGATATTTTTCAAATGGCCACTTCACGTATGAGTGAAGGGGGGTTTCAACTTGTGTTCCTGGAACTCCAACTGTCCAGAGCTCAAAGAAATATTGAGAGGGCAAAGTTGCTATTTATTAAATTGCTGAAGAAAGAATTTTAGGATATTAAAAATACCGTTTCATAGACAGTTAAGTCTTAGTGACTTCTCATTAACTAGTGTCTCTACAAAAAAGACAACTCTTGTCTGAGATGCCAAAAGTATTCGATCCCATTAACCTTTACCTTCCCGTCACCGTTCAAGGCCGTTTTCTTATGAATATATATATATATATATATTTGGAAGATATAATCGCTCCCGAAATCAAAAATTCATGGGAGAAGTTGAGCAAGGACCTTAACTCTCTGAAGAAGTCTCTTTTTAAAGATCATCATTGAGTAAGTGACTCTGATTTAAATAATCCATATATTTCGATCAATACTGTGCTTATGGCTCCTGTGTTATGTCTCTATCTGCAGCAAGGCGTCCAAATCTTCTTTGGTCCAAAAGGAAAAAATCGCCCTGCAAAAGGAAGAAACACTCCCCTGTTTGTAGTATTGTCTTGGTTTTTAGCATTAAAGTGCTTACCACAAATGCTGAGTGGACTGTCGGTGTCAAGTTCAATGAATTGAACATATTCTCCGACTCGCAGAAACTCTTCATTGGATCCAAAAATAGATCTCGAAGTTCAAGCAAATATTCGTTAAGAGCGCGTGCCAAAATTCGCCACCATGAGCTCTTCGCTCTTTCAAAGAAATATCTTAAGTCCTAAATTCTCACGTAAAGCTGAATATAATCCAAGCGGACCTTCTGGACCAGACGTATTTTCTTCAAAGAGTTTCAAAAGAACATGTCCTTTTGGCAAAGGCCCAAAAATGGCTCTCTTTAAATAGTATTTACTGCCCATCACTAACTGGAGAACAGCATCTCCAGTTTTGCTGTTTCGACGTGGCCAATGAAACCTCCTGTACGATTGTCCAAAAATTCAAACTGCACAAAGCATATCAGTAGTGCTTTATTGTTCCAGTTGGAGCCTTGTCAAAGAGGTTGACAATTAAGCATGATTTAAAAGCACGCTGTATTGTCTGCGGACAATGCAGAAGAATCCTTCTCGAAAGACAGTGCCGTCAGAAGAAGAGATTAAAAATAATCCGACGTTCACAAGCCAAGGCCATGATAAAGAATCTGAAATAGTTCTTGGATGAAAATAATCTCATCAAGGAGCAAAGCCGTTTGTCAAGATGTAATAAAATTAAGAAAATATAGCTAGTGTAAGAAAAATATGTCTAAAAAACTAAACCGGGAAAATGTCGCAATCCGGGGGTAAAAAAAAAAATTCTAATATTTATGGACAAAGTCATAATTATTATAGCTTTTCAAAAGCTATATCTGTTAAGAATACTTTAAACTACCTTTTTAGTTAATTAAGATAATATAAGATATCTAAATATTTTTAATATTTTTTTGTTTTGGAGTATAAATTTTTCATGGAATTTTGCTCTACAAACTAATTTCTACATTCAAGTTTTTATTCAGATAATTACTCCAAACAAATAAGGCAGTTGTAAAAATTATCAAGGTAAGCACCAGTGATGTTAAAACTGATAAAATATAAAAAAAAAAAAAAAAAAAAAAATTATAGTTAGCTGGTAAAGAAATTAATTTTTTTGAAAGTTTTTATGATTTTAATTTTTTTTATTTTTTCTTCATATAAGTATATGAACATGTATCTATAAGGATGTGTACCAGATTATCATATATATTGCTATTTCTTTCATTTTTTCTCCATTTACCATTTTACCCCACCTTAACCATTTTACCCCAGTTCAATTGACAGTTTTTTTAAGGCCAATAAAATATCATTATAATAGTTTTTTATTATTCTTTACCATGTAAGTTACTCTCAGTGACATATATTTACATATATAATAAATAAATATACATAAGATAAACGATGTACTTGTAATGAATTTTTTTTTCTGGAAATTTTGAAAAAATTTATCATTTTACCCCATTACGGTAATAATATATATATATATATATATATATAATATATATATATATATAAAATATATATACCTATAATTATATATTATATATATATATATATATATATATATATATTATAGATATATATAATATAGATATATATATATAAATATAGTATATATATATATATATATATATATATATATATATATATATATATATATATATATATATATATAAATATATACATATAAAATATATATATATATATATATATATATATATATATATATATTATATAATAATATATATATATTATATATATATAGCATGTCAATTCAGGCAGGCAAAGGAAAAATGTTACCTTCATAGTCTCATATGTTTTTGAAACATTTCAGGGCCAAGATACAGGCCTCCAAAGATGTCGCCCCAGGTACCATTTTTAAATTTTGATTTTCGACAAAAAATTTAAAGTGCTGCATCTCTGGAACGGTTCAAGATATTTTGATACCAGATAATAGCAATGCCAAATGTATTACTGATGAAATAATAACTTTCATAATTGATTCTAGTAGCAAAAATTGCCTTAAAGCAATTCTTTGCGATGGGACTCCAGTTAACACTAGAAGAGTTAGCAAGTTTTGAGAATGATTGAAATATATATGGAAAGACCAGTACAGTGGTTAATTTGTCTTTTACATGCAAATAAACATCCATTTAGACACATATTCCAGTTAATTGATGGACAAGTATCAGGTCCAAAAAAAATTAAGGGTATCATTGTGAAAAAAATATTGGAAAATATTTAAATAAGTTGGATTGTTAATTTTGAATGTGTAAAGATCACCCTTAAAGAGATCACAAAGATATCGTTAAACAACTTAGCACTTGACCAAAAATATTTGAATCAAATGTGTATCAGTATAACATCAGGGAATATATCGCCATCATTAGCCAAGAAGTCTCCAGGGGCCCTTTATCATGCCAGATTGCTAACAAAAGTAAACAGGATCTTACAGTTATACGTTTCTACACAACTTCCAAGTAAAGCTCTTCAAAATCTAGTAAGTATAATAATGAAAGTTTACACACCAGGGTGGTTTTGGATAAAGTCTCATCCAAAGGCAACTGACAGAGTGCAAAATTTTTGGTCCCTGATGTGCCTACTTGAAAAAGTAGACAAAAATCATGCAGTGATTATGGAGCATGTACTAAAAAACAACTCGTACTTTGCTCATTATGAGAATATATTACCTGCTTTGCTAGTAAACACTAGAAAAGAGATAGGCCTAATGGTCATTCTCTGACAAATCACCATCACCTCTTCAATTTTGATAAAAATTGGTGCATGGGGTTCATTTTGGTGCCTGACTCCATGGTGCAAATTTTAGAACTCTATGAGTTGTATTTTTTGATTTATAGAGGTGTGAATTTTTTAGGGGGCTTCACCCCTATTCAAAAAACACATATCTCCCCCAATATAATAGTAAAATTGATAGTATTATATATCGTTGGAATCAGAAAGAGAAGACAAATTTAATGGTAGCCTTGTTTTAAAAAAATATTTCCACTAAAAAATTTTACACAATTTTATAGTTCTTATCCCCCAAGTCCCCATTGAAAGCAAAAAAATTCTATTTCATTTTTTGAAACTCAAACTAATTAGGCATCAAATAAAAAAAAAAAAATGGGTAACAGCCATTAACAGTGCATAATTTTTTTTTTAAAATGAGGTATATCATTTTCAAGTACAATAGGAGGAAATAAATTACCATGTTAAAACTTCCTGATAATTAAATTGGCTAAGTCTAATTAAATATATATATATATATTATATATATAATGTGTATATATATATATACATATAACATATTTATATGTATAAATATATTATAAAAATATATAACAAATATATATATATATATATATATATTATATACTATATATACCTGTCATATATATATATATATATATATATATATATATATTATATATATATATATATAATATATATATATATATATATATATTATATATATATAATATATATATATTATAGAAACAAGAGGATACAGAGATAGAGAATCCAAACTAAATTCCAAATGAGCTTTTGCAGAAAGTTTTGAATCTTTTTAGTCATTGTAATGGATAAGGTAACTGTATGTATTTTACTTAGTTGTTTACTTGTATAAGTATTCCGTACACCAAACTGACGATGACAATGTCACATGTAACTAATGTATACGATTGGACGATATAGGTGGTGGGTAATGGGCACTTCAGAACTTGCAAACAGCAGTAATGAAGTGGTGCATAGGGTAAAATGCATGTGGGTTATTGATGGTGCCAAGAAGACAATAGATATTTGGGAATTGAAAGGTTAATTAGGAGGGAGGAGGTTAATGGGTAGGGTGAGAAAGTTGAAGAATGGTAAATCCGCAGGCATAGATGGAATTACAGGTGAAATTATCAAGAATGGAGGCGAGATAGTCATTGAATGGATTTGGAAGCTGTGTAACAAAGCATTTATGGAGGGTATAGTTCCGAGAGATTGGAGGAGAGCAGTAATAGTACCCTTATATAAGGGAACTATAGGGAAATTAGTGTATCGAGTATTGTAGGGAAGATACAGTATATGCTGGTATTTTAGTTGAAAGAGTACATCGAGGAACTAAAGGTTTGAAGGTTTCAATTTGCTCTCATTGACTGTTGGGGAAAGAAATTTCAGCTGTACCTCACTTTTTCGCCTTGATGCTTTAAACTTTAATTAATTTTGGGACATGCTAATTTTTTATTTGTCTGGCCTTGTTTATAAGATTTGCTGCAAGAGCATTATAAAGCGTGTACTACTCACCTTTTTTTTTTCTTTTTTTTAAATATATAAAAGCTCACACCTCACAGGCATAGCCCTATTCAAGGAGGGGAACTTCTCTAGGCAATTTCTACCTAGGATCCAGACTAGGGATCGAACCCAGGCCTTGCCATGCAACTCTGTCGCTCTATCAATTGAGGCATGGTAGCAGTGTGTACAATCAATATTATTGGTCATCAGAACTTAATCTTTTCAAACTTTTATCACCTTTGTCCTGCAAATCAACTAGTATATACTGTACGTCTTTGCTTTGACATTCAATAAAATCTGTATCACATTGACCAGTTCCCCAAGTTCTTGCTCATTGTCTTCATTTAATTTTCCGAAGGTGCTGATCATATTTGATGCCTTATCCGTAACTATGCTAATTACTAGTCTAATTTTAAATGCAAAACCCCAACACAGGGTTTCCTTCAGTTAATTAATACTAAATGGTGGTTTACAATTAGAGAGATTATAATATTTAAAGGCCTAAATTAAATTGTTATGTCTCCTTGGTTATTCAATTTGTATATGGATGGGGTTATGAAAGAATTCGAAGTGGGGATGGCAGGAAATGGTGTTAGAATGATGGAGAATGGAGATGAGTGGAGGGTGCCCTACCTAATTATATGCGGATGAATTTGTTCTTTGTGCGCGAACTGTAAGAGAGTTTGGGAAGAAGATTGTAGAGAGATGTGGCAGGGTATTGTGTAAAAGGAGGGGTTTTGAAAGTAAACGTAGATAAGAGTAAAGGTTATGTTTGTTGCAATCGGTAGCATCTCAAATCACTATCATGTTTTTTTTGAAGACTGTTCCTCAGTGTGAAGTTATGTTAGTATGGTGAGCAGCTGGAACAATGTGATCTGACGTTTAAAATATTTAGGGTATGGTGTGGATGAGAAGCGAACGGATGATGCAGAGTTAGTAGGAAAGTTGTGAATTGTGATTGGCAGGAAGGTTGCTGGTTTCAATTAAATGGTGGACGTAAACGGGACTAAGTCTTGAGTGCGCTAGAGATCTTACATGAGGAATGTTGTTACCTGTGTTATTGTAGGTAGGAGACTATGGTCTGGAAAAGAAATATTAGATCTTAAAGTTCAATGTGTTTCAGATGGACAATCTTAGTGGGCATGCTAGGTGTGAGAAGAATAAAGAGAAAGAGAAAGAAGATTAATTTTTTAAAATGAGGACGCGTCCGACCGAGATGAAGACGTGACTAGAGAGTCTTAGAGTGTGGGGTCTGGAAGAGGGAGAGGGAGAGGAGCTGGGCGGAAGGGGGAGATGTTGGACGGAGGGGGTAGTGGTGGGAGGGTGGAGGGAGGGGGTCGGGAGCGCCGGGAGGAAGGGGGTTGGTTTTTGAATAAGCAAGGGAAAGGGAGGGGGGGTAAGCGTGTAGAATGAGAGAAATAAATGGCGATCTGTTGAGATTAGGTGTTGGTCACATGCGAAAGGGATGAATGATAGTCGGTGGTTAAGCGAGAAGTTATAGTGGAGAGTGTGTTGTGGGAATTCTGGAGGGTGCGGGGCCGGCCTAGGGGGTGCTCGGAGCGACACGGGCAACTGAACTCGTTATCTCGTAAGTCTCTGAACGGTAAGCTAGGGCATGCTATCAGGTGGAGCCGAGCCCGGCGGGAGCACCGAAGACAAAATGGGATTAGGTCGGACGCGTTGGAGTGGACGAGAAGATCGTCTGAAGGTGGGAAGGAGAAATGTGTCTGAGTGTGGGCCGAGAGGCGTGAAGAAATAAAGGCTAGGCGGAAGGTTGGATGCGGGATGAGAGCCGGAGAATCGCGGGGCGGGGGGGGTTGTTGGTGATATGGGGCTGAGAGTGTGGAAGGGGGACGCGGGGGGAGGGGGCGCGTGAGGGGCATGGTTGGGCGTGCCACCTGTGCGGCCAAGGTGATGAACCCTTACCATTCACGATTACCATAGTGACGGGGGGGTAGGACGGTCCGCGGTCGCGAGGTTGCATGAAGCCGTTGTGAGGGGGTGGGGAGTAGTTTTCTGTCTGTGTTTTTTGTGGTGTTGTGACGGTTGCGGGCCGGAGGGCTTTCACTATGATTGAATGTAACAGGACGGGGGGCGGGAGGCGGGGGGGAGGGCGAAAAGAGCTGATTAGGTAAGGAGCTGGGCTTCTTTATCGACCAAGTTGTCTACTGCAGGAAGGTGGATCTTGCCTACTGCTTTTCTATTTCCTGATGACATATCAAATTTAATTCATCCTGGGAGCTAACTATGAAAAACTTGTTTCTATTAGTGTGGTATCCATCACTTCGCAAACCTTCCTTACATATTCAAAGGTGTAGTATTAGCTCGAAGTCTAGAAAATAGAATAGATTAGATTTTTAATAGAAATCTGGCAGAATATCTTTCTGTAGTGATATATAATATATATATATTATATATATATACTAACTATAGTATAGTATAGTATAATAATATATATTGTATATTTATATAGTATATATACTAATATATATATATAGCGTAAATATATATATAATATATATAAGTCATATATATATATATTAGGTATTATATAAGGCATATATATACGATATATATATATATATAATATATATATAGTATATAATATATATATTATAATTACTATTATAATACCAAAGATTTTCTTTTTAGTTTCAGTAGCTCATATTCGTTAGTTATGCATATATATAAGTATATAAATAAGTAGGTATATATATATTATACACAGTATATATGATATATATATTATGATTACTATAAAATATATATATCATATATATATATATAATATATTATATATATATATATATTTAAATATAATATATATAGTAGTATATACTATATATATCATATATGTATAGAAACCAAAGAAAATGTAATTACTAGTATATATGCGATTTATCTTTTATATATATATATATATATATAGTATATATATAAATATATATAATATATATATTAAGTATATAATACTATATATATATATATATATATATATATTTTAGGGGTGTTTAGCGGATCAGTGATTTCCACTATCCGCTTGGGATCGCCTCGATATGATAACGTAAATATTACTCCGACTTTCCCCGTGATTGCAAGTATGTCGGTTAGTTAAGTTTTTAGAGTTTTTAGCCACAGTGAAACTTTTATATAGAATATATATTATATATACCCGCTAATTAATATATATTAATATATATATATCATATATATAACTATATATATATACTTATATATGATATATATTATATATTATATATAATATATATAGTATATAATACCCGTGTTACCAGAGTTGCAGGACGCTTCGAACCCAACTCTGGGTGCACCCCCACAAACACTTCTTTCTCAAGCCCCACGAATGTTGGAAAATGGTTATATATTTAATGCTTGAACAATACTAATTCTCCAAATTATGGTTCCAAAAAACAAAAGCTTCTGTGAGCTTTCCCTTTCATAAGAGATTTTGCTTATCTTTATCGTCGTAAATTTGGAGGATCGTGCCACCACTGAAACGCCATTTACGTAGCTACCACTTGAGTTCTTTGACCGAGTGTGCTGGACGGTAATTTTCCTGACGAACTTCTGTGTAACATTGATTGTTCGCGGAGTCCAATTTTTCAATTATCAAATTCCACAAGACTCCGTGTGTGGTAATTCGGTGGTGACTCAGGAATTTTAAAGCACAGACTTTTTTTCTTTTCTTGACGCTCTTGCCCTCATCGAAAATCCAATGATAGATTAGTTGTGCGTCTCTAGTGATACATCTCTTTGATAGTCATTGTTACTCAGCGCACACACTCTGAAACAAAGACTCTTGCAATACTCGCTGCTAGAAGAGCCAAATTTAAATGAACGAGTTAATGGCTTCAGCAATGTGAATACTGGTTACGGATGGTACTCTGCCTCACATTTTAGGAAAGTCTGCTTGTTGTGCGAAATATATCTTTTGTATATTTATGTGGCTGGTGGGTATTTCTGCCTTTTTGGCTAGAGCCATTTTAGTTCATCCACATAGAGCCTCCGCATAAATTTTCATTTTAATCACTCTCATTGTTAAGAGCACTGCTGAGTTCTATAAGGTAAATTTATCTCATTATAAAGTATATACTCGATTCTGTGCAGCGGATTTTGAAAAAGTTGCTTATTTGGAACATTTTTTGACTTGGTAGTATTTACCATGTGAACAAATCATCAAATACTATTTTAAATCGAAAGGGAGAGTGGCTTCATGTCTTCCTTTGAAATGACTCCCTTTTGGCTCTGTTTAACATATTAGAAAAGATATATTAAAGTATGAGTATACTAATAATTAATTATTATAATGAGCCTCATATATATTTAAGTATATTTGGACTCGATATTTTATTATTGATAAGATAATATCCTTTCGGTGTATAGTAGGCTGTAAGCTCAATTGAATATACTCAATATATATATTTAATAATTCTATAGGATATCATATATCAAAATTTACCATATATATAGATAATATATGAGGTATACTTTTTAAAAGGGAAACTACATACCCATATACAGATCGAACGACTGACAATGCAATAATCGCCTCTCCATGTATAAGTTATGTATAAAATGTCTTGGTTAAGCATACATATAGGTTATATAAAATAATAATATTTTCTCAAAGGTCATTTTTGCTGTCTTATCTCTCTAACAGACATAGGGGATGGAAATACTATCCAAGCTATCCGAGAGCAAAAAAAATTATAATTTTAGGCGGAATACCAAGTTGCATAGATCCGCGATAGCGTTGAATAAAATTGATGCGGAAATAGGATGCGGTTGTTAGTGCTGCTACAACCGAGTCTAATAACTAGTGCTACCTTTGGATAGCATATAAAATGTAGCTAATATGTTCAGCTTTTAAGCTTCACTATACTTATATAAAGAGGATATTAAGTATTATTTTGAAATTACTTCATCGTCAGTATAATAAGATAATGAAAAGACAGAATCTAGCTACTCAGTATTACAATAATAAGTATGATGATATTGGGTACGTAGAGATTTTTTATGTAAAATAAATTTCTTATCTTAATTTAATCATATTTTTGTTTATATCGAATAATTTAAAAAAATTTATGCCAACAGAAAATCATTGTATGATTTCTTCATGTTAACGGATGATTATATATTATTCATTTCATATTTTCTGCCCTGTGAAACAAGAATTCTAGCTCAACAGATTAGTGCCAATTTCCAAATTAGTTAAAAAGAGAAAAGCTTAAAAAAAGATAAAATTAAATGTTAAAAAACTTTTCTAACATTCTGCTCTTTTGACAGCAAAAATCAACTTAATTACATCAAGTTGCACCAAATCAGAAGCTAAACACAATTTGGTGGTATCTCGCCCTCAATGTGCAGACTGTTTAACGATCACGCCTCATCTTGCTAGAATGAGATGAAATTTCTATGCCAGTTCTGTTATATAACATTATATGTTAATTTACTAAAAGCATTTATATGATTGTATAAAATAATACAAATATTCAATATTTAAAATAAATTACTTTGAATAGAATAATTACCAAACTATTCTTAGAACTCATTAATAATATAAAGGATAGTGTTAATATTGACAATGCTGATAATGATGGATACCCACCATAGACTCTGGCAAAAAATGAAGTATTTAAATACAAGAGAGTAATATACGCGAATATAAAACAAATCTCCGAATATGGCTCATATAATATACTCTCTTTGCTCTCAATGGGCGGCCTCCTGAAATGAATACTTGTTCGCATCAGAAAGATCTATATATATTAGAGCTCCTCGATGTTATTTCCAAAAAAGACTGCGTATTGTTGGTGCTTTTTTGTGTAGAGACGTCTTCTTGTCTCATGATCAATATGAGATTTTAGGATTCGTCTCTCTCCGTTCGTGCTAATTACCACACACGAAGTCTATGTTCAAGTCCATATTTAAAATATTATTTTATATCTCGAAAAAACAAAAAGGAGTCTCAAGTGTAGACCCAGTAGTCATTTTCTCAAAAAAATCAAATATCTCTGTATATAGGGAAAATACAATGTGAGATAACTATATATGCTCTCATGACCTACCATCACGGTGTGTTCATAACTTCATATTCTAAGTAACCCCATTCTATGATCACTCCAATTTTTCTTTACACTCAAGATGTGAGTACAATAGTAGAAAGAAGGTTAACCACAAAGAGTGTATCCTGCTTTTCCCAGCGGTAATGTTTTGCTTTTGCGAAATTTCCAATTACATTGTGTCCAGTCTATGTCTCGAGCAGATGAGTGTGTGAAATCCCCATTATAAGGTGATTTCTAATACCAATATCTAAGAAAAAATATAGGGTAGTCAATGAAAATAGCCCTATCTCATACTTCTCTGTAGGGTCATCGAGGCACGCTCTCCCTCTATAAAAGCAATTCCTACTCTTGAGGGAAAAAGGAAGTTAGGAATTGAGAGATAACATATGCTAGCTGTATACCATATATAATTTTAGTACATAATATTTTTAGCGTGAGATATGTGAGACAATTTAGGGAATTGCTCTTGTTCTGAGGAGAAAATCAAATCTTAAAATGAATAATCCTTTAACCTAATCGCTGTTAAATACTACAATTACATGATTATAACAAATAGAGAAATTTAGATAATATCAAGAGTTACTCTTAAATATTAGATGCGATTGATACAGAAGTCCTAGCCAGAAGGTGGACTCTGATGAGAAAGAAATATTATACACATAATCCTCGGATTCTCCTCTCGAAAGTGGCAGTATTAGAGTTCCACTCATCAAGAAATTACTTCATACGTGATTCTTACGTACTATCACGGAGTGTGGTCTAGATTTTATGACTACCAATCATTGTATGGCGCTGAGATCTGGGCATCGATAGCTCTTCATCTCCACTAACATACACATATTGATTCTCAAACCTCTCTGGTATAAGTGAGTCATTCGGTGGAGTAGGAAATTTCCATTAGCACTGACTGCTCCTCACTAGAATATCTGTTGTTTTATGGGTACGTGCCTTTCGTGGCCTCAAATATTCTATATAGAAGATATTTACTTCATCTTTCCAATAATGGAAATAAGTCTTTAGGTGCACAAATATTGGATAACTTCTTTTTCCAGTGTTTTATCTAGCAGACAAGCTGTCCCAAAAAATCATTTCTCAATTCTTGTTATATAGTCAGAATATTCAAAGTATTGCTCCTCAACTCTCTCGTCAATAATGTCATTACAAAACTAGATATGTACAGAGTGAGAACGTCCCGTAGTAACAAAATTGCAATAGTACTACCCAAACCAATCCACATAGCCATTTTAATAACTAAGTTATGTCACACATGCCATCTAACATTAATAACTACTATAACTAAAAACCCTGCCAATTTTGGCTCGTCAGATATATTATATGATACTCCCAACCCATCCAATTAAACGAAATACTCATAACCCCACTTTTCTGAACATGTTGCTCAACATCGTAGGTCCACACTCAACAACCTCCTCTGTGCCACAGTAACTATTCCCAAATTAACAACCCCAATTACTTGAATGCATGCTTCTTATATCAAGGAATGGCATTTGCTTATCGTCTTGATATTTCTTATTATGCCCCTGGTCACCTGTTCCATGTTCTACTATGAAAATTTATTGGTCTCTATGAATTATCAATAGATGTAAATATTTTTGTTTAGACACTTTCTTTGTTCCCTCGATGAAATCGCCTTTCTACAGAAAACATTTTCCAACCTTCCTTCAGGACCTCTCCTCATAAGGTCTTCATATAAACAAGATTCGATCTATGTTGTGCTCTTTACATTGCACTCTCTCTAGCATATCTAAGTCTTTATCTAAAATAAGGAGCCCAAACTTGTGCAACAATACTCTATTACTTGACTAACATTGCTATTATACCTAATTTAATACAGTTCTTACTTATTACTTCCTTGCTCTTGTAAACAACAATGCATTTATTGGAAAAGGCACTATTAGCTTTATTTTAAAAGACTTCCAAACACTGAATTAGCTACTTTCAAATTACTGCTTTATAAATCACACCTTAAATCTTTTTCTTATAGTCCACAGGACTTCAAGCCAATACGGACCCATTCATATCGAATGTTTTTAAAAACTTTTATTTGAGTAACCCTAGTGAAGAACCTTACACTTTTTACTATTCATAAAAAAGTACGTAAGTGTTATGCACCAATAATCCATTACCTTAAATTTTGCTGTAGTAGCTGCGTTTTCGGTTGGTGCCCACAAATGCCACTTTATATGGCGGACACATTAATTCCTGCTTCTAATTTTATTTTATCATTTGAAATGTATATTATTACAACTTATTGGCAACTCATGTATGAATTCATTAATTTGGATGTATATATTATTGTTAATTGTAATTCACGCTCGTATTTGTCATTTCATAATCTCACTTGAGTCATTACTTTATTTAGGTGTGTAATTATCTTATAGTTCTTTGTACTTCATATATTTGAAGTCTTTTTTTCCTCCTAATATTCTATTCATTAGTAATGTTACTAAAACCTGCCATTTCATTGTGTTGTTGTCGTTCATGTGACTGCTTGATGGTTTTAATATTCTCCATTGTGGATTCCGCTCTAGTAGCATGTAATTTTGACAATACAAATAAATATATATATAAAATAAACGTATATTACATGAAAATATAAATTATAGAGTTTACAAAATATATATATAAATATATATGTATATATATTATATTATCAAGAAAAAATTTTATATATAATATACATTTACCACTATATATATATATTATATATATATATAATATATATTATTATAGTTTCTGGTAAGAAAAATTCTACTCGTCTGGTTTTGACTTTGGCTCCGGTTCCGGCTCCGGCTCCGGCTTTGGCTCCGGCTCCGGCTCCGGCTCCGGCTCCGGCTGGGGCTCCGGCTGGGGCTCCGGCTGGGGCTCCAGCTTTGATTCTACCAATAAATTGCAAACTTTAGATAAACAGATCGCTCATTTTATGTATTAAGGATTAGGATTTAGTAAAGGTTATAGTGAACAATATGCATATAGCTACATTGTTTTCGGTTACGTATACAAAATGCCTTAAAAGCTCTTTCATCATCAAAGCAAGTTAATTCAAACGAGGCTTATGAGTAAATATTAATGAAAATAATATTTATACAGCTCGGATGACTAGCAAAAAATATTCATATTGGAATTTAAAAAAAAAAAGTTAATAGATAAATTTAATAATAATTAAGGTATTGTTTTTCAAACTAATTGATTATAAATATTATTAGTAATCATCACGAATCTGACTAATTATGAATGTTGTAGTACTTCAAGTAGTAAAAATAGTTAACACTTTCTTGTATGGTAGTTTATGCCACAGAATTTTATGTCATTACTTATGATTTCATGAAATTTATATTTTACATCGCAGTCAGATGTTTAACTTTATCCTTGATCACGTCAAATATACCCTATATAGCCTAAAATATATATAGCCTAATATATATAGCCTAAAATATATATAGCTATAATATATATAATAGACGAATTATACTTTAAAATAAACTTTATGTTTAAATATGATATAAGTATTTCCCCTCAAGTGGGAATATGATAAATGTATTTGGCATAAAGTTTTATAAGTATATATGCTAATTCTTAATATTGCATTTTATTATATATATTAATATGAGAATAGGTACATATAAGATCTACAAACTTGTTAGGATTTGTTTTAGGTTGGCATGTTTAACTGTGTCTAATTCCCTAACGACTAATACGTATTTCCTAACCAGTACCTTCAATATTACATAATCAGTTCAATTAAGCAGAGGAACAATGATCGAAGAAGGTGCAAATGACAAGCACAAAGTTCAGAACAAGGTTTCACGACAACAAGCAAGGAGCCCCGAGGCATTTATAAATGTAAACTAATAATTTTACATTTTCATATGTAATCAAAATTTTACACATAACTCGGTTAAAAATTAATTCTTTTTGCCAAAGATATTCAGAGCGGTAAATGAAACATAAGAAGAACCAAGACTAATTCTGGATATATATTTAATAATTATTATAATATGATACTATATAATTCATATTAATAGAAAATATATAACTAAATGAAAACATTTTAGATCATTTAGTTATAATTTGTTCAAATTTATAGAGATATAATATTAATATATATAATAGATATAATAAAACTATTATAATTATATATTTATATATAGTATATATATATATATATATTATATAGATAGTAATACTACTTATTAATATATATATATATATTATACTACTATATATATATACTCCTAATATATATATATTATATATATATATATATATATACTACAATTATTTGCACCCAAAGGCTAGAACCCTACTATAGTAGGTATTATGTAATATATATGAATATATTGTATATATATATGGTACTAGTAACAATTACTATGAACCCTAATACTATATAACTCTTCACTATAAATATATATATATATATATACCATTTTCCCAATTATAGATAATAATAATAATTTATTTACCATTATTAAGTATTTTAGTATACATCATCTGCTATTTTATCTATTTTGAATTCACTCTTATCTCTCGATGTATTTAATCCAAAACATATATTATACTCATATATAATATATTAGCAATCTATATAACTATATATAATATATTCAATTACTATATAATATATCTTTATTACTCTAATCAATATATGCTATAATATAATATAAATCTATAAATTCGATTTGATTACTTATATTTTGGTTGCTTTGAGTGACCTAAAAAGAGAACAGTATCCATGAGGATATGTATTTTATAAAATAGAGAAGCATTATCAAGGCAGATTGAATGAATCTATGATGTGTGACTACTTCTTGTTATTGAAAAGAGAATAAACTTTTCTAGTTACACGTAAAAAAAAAAGTAATTTCTCAGGTATGGTAAACACCAATTTATATAACGAACCTATGCCCAAAAATTTATAAATTTTTACCTACATAAAATTATAAATTAAATAATTTTTATTTTTTAAGGGTTGTTAAAAATAGGAGATATGTAAAAAAAAATATTGATTATGCTTTCAGGAATTAAAAAATAGAGAGAATTAAAAATGTACAACAATTATATTCCCGGTTACTTTCCTCTGCGAAAGTGGTCGTACCTAAATTAAATATAACTCAAAAAATCGGCCTCTGTTCACCTAGTATCTAAAACGATAATACAGAACTATCAACCGCTGGCTAGATAGCTCCGATAACGATTGAGAGATTATGAATGTTCTAGTCTAGATTCAAAGCGATTGTAAAATAAGGATATTAGATTCTCAATAAAGTTACAATCTCTTAACTTGTATAGAGGTGGTTTTTGTCAGTCCCGAAAAATTTATTTTTTATGATTCATTGTAAACCTAGCTAACCCTTTGCTTATTCAAATAAATATCTCCCTTAATTACATTAATATATATTTTATTGGTAATATAAAAAAGGAAACGTATCTAGGGAGAGCCCGATATCTTTAAAAAATATCGATAAATCCGATATATCCCGATATTTAAATAAAATCATATTCGCTCTTACATATTATCGCCCCAGAAAAAAATATCATATCCGATATATCGATATTTCGTATATATTAGTAACCGATAACCAATATGAATATTAAATTCCCAGAAATCCACTACTAGCTACTATATATAAAACTATATTATATATATATATTATAATATACCGTACCCTCGATAGGTGATAATATAATATATATATAATTGATATATATATATATAAGTCATACAGTATTACATATGTTATATATATATCTTTCTAATAAATAATTAAATTTTCATTATCTATATTATCCTCTGCAGATTAAGGTGCGACCTTTCGCAATAGTTAAAAAAACCATACATATATCATGCTTATCCCCACTCACAAATGAAGATATACACCTTTTTAAATCAGTGGGGCAAATTTCAAGTCTAAATATGACAGATACAAAATAAATTAAAAACAACCATAAAAGAAAAAAATAAATAAATAACCAAAGTTTGAGGGATGTACGATGTTTACTTTTATTTTGCAACCGGAGAAAGAGCGATGTAAAGGGAATTTTACAGTAGTTACGTTAACTACAACCTATATAGCATTAGTAAAGCCTAACTGGCCCTATTATCAATATATATATATTTCTCAATAATTGTGATAGACTCTTATTTAATTTTATACTTATATATTAATAAATAGGGTACCACATAATACAAGTAATATATGCTTAATGTCTACATTACTAATATCTATTATATATATATATATTAAATATCCCATATATTATGTAGATATAAAAAAAATTATAGCGATCTTCCCGTTCCTTGGCGTTGGTGCGTACCCAGTTAGCTCAGCTCACGATATATATATACTATATATACCAATATGATATTAATATGATAGTAAGCGTCATTTATAAATAAAATTCTAAATACCAGTTTACAATATTCGATGCACGCAAGTTTCCCCTAAAACTCTTTATTATATATTACCGCGTTAATACTAACCCTCATCTTTTCTAGAAATATATTATACCATTATATTATTATTATAAATATATATATATACCATCCGTAGTATATTAGCCTGCATGACTATTATATTATACTTGTGAGGTTCTCAAATATAATATATTATCTAATATTAATAAACTATATATAATGATAGTTTATATTATATATTCTTATATTATACCATGCAAATATGATAATTTCTTGATGTAAGTATGGTATCTATTTGTTACGATATTGACATATACTCTCAAAGTTCTCATAATTTTAAGTCTCCAAACTTATTATAATATTACTAATTCTTTATATATTCTATATACTCTATACTGTATAAGTAATCAACTGATATAAGTGAGTACATAATATGTACAGATAAAAAAGACACTCTCGATTTATGCGATCTCCAACCGATCTCCCGGTTTTGACCATCGTGGCCAGTTAGGACTTATTTAGTTCCTATATTTTATATACCTCTACTCATTATATTACTGTAATACTCGTAACGATAATATATTTTTCTATATCATAATAATTTATATTAATAATTGGGTATACCATAATTACATGCTATATTATTTAATTCATTATCTTTTATATTTATAATAATTATTATTAATAAAAGCATAAAAAACTTTCTCTTCATAGATTTCTATTATAATTTAAAATCTACATTCCTTGCTATATCTAAATAATTAATTTCATTATGATACGCTCTCTATCTTAGTACCAATTAAACACATATATGCTTAACACAAAATAAAATGAGTGTATTATTTTTATATTTTATTATTTTATACTTATATATGTAGTAAATTAGTACATTATAAACTAATTAATCTCTCCTTAAATAAAATATAGCCAAAAAAAATAAAACACCATACGATTATTTATATGCATTATTCAATTAGATAATAGCATCATCTAGAATTGAATTTAGTAGTGCTTACAATCAGATTTATTTTATCCTGATCTCTACTTGAGTTGGAAAGTATCGAAGCTCCTAGTATTTTAAGCGTATTTTTTTCGTACATCTCTTTATATATCAAAACCCACACCCATGTAGTTTATGTTTACGAATTTTTCCTGGTTTAAATTTTTACTATTTAGTTAGTTGTTCCAATGAACTTCATTTAGTTGGAGGAAGGTTGCGACTTTGTAATAGTTTTAAATATTATTCATAGAAGTTTGGAGGCTTGAAGATGGTTCAAAACTTGACTCATCTCCTATGTTTAACCTCTCCAACAGAAGCATCTACAACTACAACAGGTGAGAATGTCGTCTACAGATTATCCCCTGATTTTCTTTCTAGTAATTATAAACAACCCTAATTACAATTCAGTATAGGCTTTGACTATGGCGATTGTTACAAATTATCAAATAATTGTAATATTTATTTTGACTACTCCAGAAACCCAAATATGCTTAAAATTTATATTCTTTGGGTAATAGAAATTCTCAATCAGTGGTGAAATTTATAATATCGTCATTAGATCAGAGATCTTGTGTTTGCAGTTAGTTACTATAGACTACGAATTCAACACATGTTCTTCACTTATAATACATTGCGACACCAGCTAAATTCATACTCGGCTCTCTAAAAAATTATATGTTGTAGCCAAACTCACGTGAGTGAAGTTATCGAGCATTAATGATATAGCGTGAAACTATATATAGATATTTAAACCTCACACCGGTATAGGTAATTTTAATAGTAAATTTAGCAAAATAATATTATTAAATATTTTTACATTTACTAATAAAACACTACGCTATGCTGATGAAACTGTGCCGCGTGTTTAAAACTAGACATCACTAGACTTATTATTAATCTAATAATAATAATTAAATAATCTGAATAGTTTACTTAACTTAACTTAATAATAATAATAATACAATAATGATAATAGATTCATTACATTATATTATTAGCCAAAAAATATATTATATGATATATATATAATAATATTCTTGAAAAACTACGTGAACTCATAGTGTATTTAATATAGAGTTCGAGTAATGGATGAAACTTATAGATAATTTAATTGTTAATAAATTTGGAATCTTATATTAACTAATTTATAATGAGAATAAGGGAAATTTGCTCAGAATAATAATAAATTAATAATTAATAAATAATATAATAATATGAATAATAATACTTAAATGACTAAAAATAAATAATGAATAAGTAATAATAATGAGATAATATCAACAATATAATAATAAAAATACAATAGGAAATAATAATAATGATCAAACCTAAATAAGCCTTAATAAATCTTGGCACTAAATTATATATTATTAATATGCATTAAATTAATTATTAAATGCTATCATAATAACGATATTAATTGCATGTACACACTCTTACTAAAAAGGCAGTGCAAGGTATATTTGAGAGGTGTATAGTGATGTGTTTGCTCAAAGCACATAATTCTAAGACAGTTGTGTGTGTAGTCTCAATGAGCCAATCACCTCCTAGAAAAGAAAAGTTACCTTGTTGTGCTAGTGCTCGAGTGTGTGGATGTGATGAGAATGTGCGTGGCGCTGAGTGCGATAGCTGTCGTGTTATGTTAGGTATGGTGTTAGTTGATACTACACATCTTATTGAACATATATATATATCTGTGTTATTGTGATATATTAAGATATAACTACATACTGTTATATATGTAAATATATATATATAAAAATATAAATATAAGCAATAGTAGTTTATCTAAAAATGGAGGAACTCAAGGTAGTGCCCTCGACTCCTCATTTTAGCATATACCCGTATATTAAGTAATATTGAATAGACTTCTACATTAATTATTATATATTTATAATTAATATATATATATTATTAATATTATAGGTTATTTAAGTGATTCTCCTCATAGTGACTATACTACTATATACTATATATCCCAAAAGCTACCAAAAATTCAGACTCAATCAGTGTATGTGTTATATTATATTAATGTATGTTATTATATATATATATATGTTATATATAGATATTATATGAATATATAATATATATAGAGTATACTCTGACTACATAAAGTTGATGGAATAATCTTTCTTCTCATTTTGATTTGTTCACTTCGAAATGTTTGTCGGAATACAACTATATTACTTACTCATAAAAGGGTAGTCGTATATATATATAGAAGGATGAATAAGAGTATATTAAGAGTTGTAATATATTACAGTATATATCTAAAGAAGATGCAGAGAAGAACTTGCAGTAGTTATTTGACGAGATAGTGTAATATGATATGTATATGGTATTATGAACCTAGATATACTGTCTCATGAGAATATTTG
Organism: Trachelipus rathkii; assembly: GCA_015478945.1. Taxonomy (NCBI): domain Eukaryota; kingdom Metazoa; phylum Arthropoda; class Malacostraca; order Isopoda; family Trachelipodidae; genus Trachelipus; species Trachelipus rathkii. The sequence continues at coordinate 327 of JABUQX010049342.1, read as the reverse complement.
TAGGAACTCTACTCACAATTCCCATATATCCTTTATACCTTTTATCAACAGAATTATTTATTTTATTAGTTGAATAATTATCTACGATTATTTGTAATTGGTAGACAAGTGTGCGAATCATCATGTTCAATCATGTGATTTCGGATTCAGGCTGCTCGTTGCCCAGCCTGTATATCTTGGAGAATAGCCCACTAAAGAGTGATCTACATTAACGAAAGATTATTAAAACTTTGTTTTTTCTTTAGTAACCTTAGCCATTAACTTGCGTATTGGGATTGTTTATTACAACACCTTCCGAGGATACAGAGTCAGTAATGAGATATAAGA
>JABUQX010049341.1:5000-7500 GCA_015478945.1 Trachelipus rathkii | reverse complement strand
TCAAAATTTTTCTTGACGAGTTTCGTAGAGGAGAGAGAGAGAGAGATGAGAGAGAGAGAGAGAGAGAGAGAGAGAGAGAGAGAGAGAGAGAGAGAGAGAGAGAGAGAGAGAGAGAGAGAGACAGAGAGGGAGAGAGAGAGACGAGAGAGAGAGAGAGAGAGAGAGAGAAGAAGAGAGAGAGAGAGAGAGAGGACCCATTACAAAGAATGAAAAGACGAACCAAAATATACGTAGAGTTTGTGTATGGAGCGGCAGAGTTCATACAGGCACTGCTAAGGCTCATGCCTAGTCCGGATCCAAAGGTAGCAATTACTTAGAGAAGTTCCCCTCCTAGAATAGAGAAATGCCCACGAGGTGAGAACTTTATTTTAAAAAAAAGAAGCCCATGAGGTGAGAACTTTATTTTATAAAAAGGAAGAAAAAAAGAAAGAAATATAGAAAACTAGGCCTCTGCCGTATCATTCTATCATTCCACACACACCTACACACATACACACACATACCATATACATATATATATATATATATGATATATTATATATATATATATATAATATATATATATATTATAATATATGTACATATATATAATATATATATATAGATTAGAAATATATATATATATATCTTATATAAGATATATACATATTTACCATACATTTTAAAAATTTAAACTAAGTTGTAAAAATTTAACCTAAAATTTTATGAGTTAGAGAAAAACGTAAGGAGTTATGAACAATTGAACTAAGTTTTTTATATATTTCTTAAAAATCTCAGGAATATATAGTGATTAAGTGAGGTTAGTATATTGAGTTTCCTTAAGATACTCACGTTAATATATATTAGTTGTTATTATTAGGAAGATATATATGCATAGTAACTTTTAGTTTCTTGAATATTAAATATTTATTTGCCAGTTAATATTTTAAATGCATACTTAATTACTGACCTTGCATTCGCATATTCTAATATTTTTTTGTGTTAAAATTATTTAAAACTAGTTATTTCATTTAATTTGTTTATTTGGTTTATTAATTTGTTTTTTATTTCCTTAGTTTATTTAGTTATTTAATTGTACCTTAACCTTTGTTTAATATTTAAGAAAGGCTCTAACTTTATTTTTATTAGATTTTTAGTATACCTTACAGAAGTAATGTAAATAATATTTGGAAATATATTAGTTACCCTATTTTTTTTATAAAGCTACGAATAATATTGTTATAATTATTAATTGTAATTTATTCAGTATTTGTAAGTAATATTTATGGTTTAGTTTTATTTATTTAGAATTATATTTTTTGAAACTTCTTCACCTAATAACTTAGGTACCCAGCCTTAGATTTCCAGAAAGCGACTGGAATGCAACTCCAGCCTTTCTCAGTAGGCAGCTGTAGTTCTACTACATTAGAAGTATTATCTTCTCAGCCGAACTTTACTTTAGTCAACTAGGTTGGCGGCAGTCCTTACTTAGACTAAGGACTGTTCGCATGAGTAGTGTAACTACTCACAAAGCTTCGGGTTTCCCGAGCTCTTAGTGAGATAGCTTGGTCCCACAGTCAATTTCCTAGTGGGCTAGGTTGACGTCCTTAGTAGAGACTAGACTAGTAGAGACTAAGGAATGGGTAGTGGGGCGCTAAATGATACTACCGACTAGTGCCACTGCCAGGCCGGTAGTGTCCAGTCCCACAGTCAATTTCCTAGTGGGCTAGGTTGACGTCCTTAGTAGAGACTAGACTAGTAGAGACTAAGGAATGGGTAGTGGGGCGCTAAATGATACTACCGACTAGTGCCACTGCCAGGCCGGTAGTGTCCAGTCCCACAGTCAATTTCCTAGTGGGCTAGGTTGACGTCCTTAGTAGAGACTAGACTAGTAGAGACTAAGGAATGGGTAGTGGGGCGCTAAATGACACTACCGACTAGTGCCACTGCCAGGCCGGTAGTGTCCAGTCCCACAGTCAATTTCCTAGTGGGCTAGGTTGACGTCCTTAGTAGAGACTAGCAAAATTTACCTTATCTATAAGTTGGTGCAACTTTTAAAAACAGACTGGTTGATGGGAGAGGGTTAGTATTCCCACTTACAAACAAAATACCATTCCAATACATTCACCCGCAACAGTATATCTTCTATCCATCTTCACCCATATCGACAATAATTTGCGATTTCGTAAATAAACAAAAACAACGACAAAACAATCAATGTATAGAAAATCAAAACAGAGGTCACCTCAATGATCATACAAGACTCGAAGAAATGCCCCTATGCCTAACACTCGAATAAACTCATATCACAGGAGAAATTACCCAATAAAAACCCAAAAACAATAAAAGACGAAAATAGAATCAATCTAAGCCAAATTATAAAGATCAACAACACTGGGTAGTTGGGGCCGCTAAATGATACTACGACTCAGTGCCACTTGCCAGGCCGGTAGTGTCAGTCCCACAGTGCAATTTCCAGTGGGCTAGGTTGACGTCTTAGTAGAGACTAAGGAATGGGTAG
>JABUQX010049340.1:70000-77500 GCA_015478945.1 Trachelipus rathkii | reverse complement strand
AGGTTTGGAATTAAGACCATGGATCCCGTGCAACGTGAAATAAGATTGTCGGGACAATGCCTTACAACCCTGTTCTCTTTCGAGCTTTTCCAGCGTGCGTCTTTGGATGAAAGTTATGCCGGATGCTGTATCGACCAAACTTGTCACCTGCGTTCCTGTTTGTCCTTGCTTAAGGAAAAGAGTCATATCGCAGCAGTAATGTGGACCTGTTTGGGAAAGCTTCTCTATCTTGGGAGAAACCGGCTTGGCTAAAACTGGAGCTGCAGTTTGAATGTTTTCCTCTATATTTGTCCGTTTGGATGGAGGAATGGGAGGGGCTACTGTTGACTCTTCTTCATTTACTATCTCTCCTTTTAGCTCTTTGGAATCTTTTAATTCAACTATGAATTTTAAAACCTCTGTAGTGAGGGATATTTTTTCCCTCAAGGAGTTTATTGTTAGTTTAAACTTCCTTTTTTCCATCTTCTCTTGGTATTCCTCAAGCAGTTCTATCGTTTTTGCATTAAAAGCAGCGAAGGAAATACCTTCTTCCCTGGAACGCTTATATAAATCTACCAAAGCTTTAATGTAGGAATTCGTGGAACTTTCTTTGCGATCAGGAATTCGACACTTTTTAATCGCCTTTCCCCCTAATACTCTGTGCTGCCTTGGGGGTTGTTTGTTCTGGTTTGACAAACTAGTTGAGGCATTTTCTTCTACTGTTGTAACTAAAATGGAAACTTTATCCTTTCTTACTTCATTTTCATTCTCTGGGGTGGCACTTGCCAATTGCTCATTTGCAATCGAGACTATCTCTTCTAATAAGATGTCCAGGCTCAGATCAGGGTCTATTATTTGTAAAATGGCCGCTCTCAAACTTTCATGATTCTCCAATTTATTTACATGATCTAAAATTCGCGGTCACTAAGAAATTTGTTTGGGATGTGTTAAAAGCGCAGTCGGGCTGAGCATCCCTTACCTTTTTTAAATACTCTCTGATCAGATCCCTGGCTTGATATATAAAAGAATGAATAGATGTGTCTTTTGTATGCTCAAACATCATAAATTTCATCAAAGCTTCGACGTAAGATGTTTCATCCTTTGCTACATTTGGGGAAATTCTTTGTTCACTATTGAAACAAACTGTGTGCACAGGGGGTTGCTCTATTAAACTAGAATAACTGGGCTTGAATAGACTATTTTCGGAAGCAAGATCAGGGGGCAAAACTACCTCTTCTGACTCTTCTTCCATACTTTTAAACCTTTTAGGGTTGGGCAATATGTTGCCAAAAGCAGGGTTTTTTTTGCAAAGATGCTGTCTCTTCTGCCTTTTCAATGTGTTTTCCCTCCTCTTTCATTTCAACCGCTTCGTTATTCCTCTTTAACTCATCCATTTTTTCCTACTTCAGCACTAAATATTCTCTACTAGGCTAAAAACCACTTCTTGCGTACACCAATACGACTCGAGAATAAAACTTTAATCTAAGAGACGCAAATATATATAGAAAAAATGGGTACTCTGAACAACACTGACTAAACAAGTTGAAATGATTGATTGAAAGCTAACTGATTATGATGGAAGGAATACAGTAATTAACCAAACGATTGGAAGCAAAAATTACCCTGAATAAAACCCTTGTAATTAAAACAAAATTACCTTTGAATGAATTCCTTATAATTAAAAGCAAAATTAAATATGCGGAAAGAAATTCAATAAAAACAAATGATTGGAAACATAGCTAACTGAGCTAATGTATTTCCAAGTGATATAAACAAAATTAATTAAAAAATCAGTAATTAAAACAAAATAATTGAAGACATAGCCATGCTAACGTATTTCCAATAATGAAAGCAAGGTTAATTGTATTGCAAAATTCACTACTAAAAACAATTAATTCTATAGGATAATTCGATTAATTAAACAATTAATTGTACTTTTCAGATATTAAATGTTTATCATAATCTTGCTTATGCACAAGCGTAATTAATTTGCACGTAACTTTGTCAATCCTGTACAAGTTGCTATTCTTTTAACCTAAAATCACTCTTTAAAAGAAAGGGAGGACCATTATGCTTAATACTCTTAAGTCCTTTTTTTTTAAACTAACCCTTTATAGAACAAAAAGAATTCCCAAGAATGAAAAAAAATGCATCGCTCTCTACGTACAACCGTAGCTTGATAGAGCCATGATTTGTTCCCATGTGTGCGTAAACTTATACGTATTGTGTATGCTCACACAACTAAACGTATTTATGTATATATATATTATACTATAATATATATATATGGAAATATTCTATTTATTTCTATATATATTATATTTATATATATAAATATATATAATAATATATATTATATAATATATATAATATATTTATATTATATATATATATATATAATATATATATATATATTATATATATATATATATATATTATATATATCTAATATATATATATATATATATATATATATACTATTATATATATGATATACTATATATATATATATATAGTATTGGAAAATCTATTACTTCTTCAACATACGCCACAAAGAATATTTCTTTACTATTTGTGTTTTGGTAATTTTTAAATATATATTTCGTAAATGAACGGCCTATCTAATTCGAAAATATATACTATTGAGGGGAACGCGATCACCCTTATTACATACAAACATCTGTATGTATATACATATTCATAAAATATATATATATAATATATATATATATATATAATATATATATATATATATATATATATATATATATATATATATATATATATATATATATATATATATATATATATATAATATATTATATCTAGCGAATCATATCCACTGCCTGAAATGAAATTGCTTGCAATACTCAAGGACCAGCCTCGGAAGAAGACAGACCTTTAGATTACAGACCCCGGAAACGATTTTGGACCAGGAACTCGAATAATATTTTTAAAATTAGATGCGCTACGCTTAATATTGCGACGTATGGTGGAAAGGAGGAGGAGATTCTGGAGATGATGAGAGAGAGGAGGATAGACGTGATGGGAATGGCGGAGATGCGAATGAGAGGAGAAGAGAGAGGAAGAGATATGGGAGGAGGATATGTATTGATATATAAAGGGATAGAGGAGGGAATCAGGAAGCATGGAGTGGGCTTCCATACATAGGGCCGAAGAATGCCCCCTTTCATACCGACAATAGAAGTCAGTGCACGAAAGACTTTGTAAGATGCATCCTTTAAGATCAGAGGAAACGAGGACCACTTCTATCGATCTATTCGCCCGCAACAGGGACATCCCGGAAGAGGAAAAAAAGACCAGTTCATGGAAATGTTGGAGGAGAATGTAGAAAGACAGAAGAGAGAGACGGATGTATTGTTTGCTGATTGGAATTTTCAATGCAAGATGGGAAGAAGAGACGAGTGGAGACAATGGTAGACAGTTATGGAGAGGAGATAAGGAAATATTGAAGAGAGATGCTGATCAGATTTCTGTGTCTGAGGAGGGATTGAAAATCATGATGGTTTTTTCCAAAAAGGGAACTCACATAGGTTTCACAAAGGTATCAGGTGGAACAACATCAACAGGAGAATTTGATCAAAGATCTATTATAGACTTATAATATCGTCGTAGTAGGAAATAAGGAATGTTAAATGTATACCTGGCAGTAACCAGATGGATTCAGATTCTAGATTTGTTAGTGACGGGACCTGGTGATGAAGCAGAAAAGGCTAGCAGAGTAAAGGAAAGAGAAATTGATTAAGTGAATCACTGAAGAAGTGTGAAAGAAAAGGAATATATTAGAAATAATAAGTGAGGACTTAGAAAGAATTAGAAGGAGTAGGAGAGATGGGGAGATACAAGAAACGGTAAGAAGGATAGCAGAGGAGACCCTAGGAAAAAGATGGGTAGGAGGTAACGAAAGTAAAAGACACACAAAGTGGTTGGACTGAAGAAAGTGAGGAGGCAATAAAGAGGAACGGGGTATTGATGAAAGGTGAGGCTATAAAATAGAACTGTACAAAACGGGCTCAATATGTGGGAAGGCAAGAAATGATGCAGAGAGAGTGAAAAGAGAGTAACAGAAGAGGCTCAAAAGAGAGAGGCGAAGAAATGAATGGAAGATGGGGGCAGAAAGGAAGAAGATTTTTAGACTGGCAAAAAACATATAGAGGATCAAAGAGAGGAAAGTATGCAACATCAAGGATAAGCAAGGAGAAGTTTTGGTGAAATCAATAGACACAAACAGGAGATGGACGGAGCACTTCAGTGAACTGCTAAATGTGAATGAACAGGGGGAGGAGGAGGAAGAAGAGATTGTAGAGGTAGAGGAAGGTGAGGATGAGGAGAAGATAACTATGACTACTACGCTGTTGCCCTGATCGCGATGAAGAACGGTAAGGCACCGGGTGAAGATGGGATACCAATAGAATTGATAAAAGAGGGAGGAGAGAAAATGAAAGAAGAAATTTTGAAACTGTTTAATAGATGTTGGAACGAGAGTGAAGTACCAGAAGGATGGGGAAAGTCAATTATAGTGCCAATATATAAGGGAAAAGGAGACACAGGAGACTGTAAAAACTATAGGGGCATTTCCTTGTTGAACCATCTGGTAAAAACATATGAGAGAATTTTAGAGAAAAGGTTGAGAATAGTAGTAGAGCCAAGGCTCTGGGAAGCTGCAGACAGGATTAGAAAGAACAGAAGCACGACGGATCTCTTGTTCCTTCTGGGAATTACCTGGAAAAGGTATGGAATTTAACAAACGAGCAATATATAGCTTTCATAGATCTGAAGAAGCTTTTGATTCAAGTCGAGAGAAATGACTGTTGGACAATGTTTGAGACAATATGCAAGTGGAAGAATAGTTGAGAGGAGCTCTGGAGAGTTTTGTACAGGAATAGTAAATTGTAATGTAAGAACAGAACTTTGAGAATAAGCGAATGGTTTCGAGGTGAGAACAGGCGGTTACAAGGAAAGCGTCTTGTCACAATTTTGTTTGTATGCGTATCTGGATGTAGTGATAAAGAGGGTGAGAGAAGATATCGGAGATTTGGACGGTGATATTTTGGCTTATGCGGATGACTTGCGTGCCCTGAGTGAAGAGCGGAGACAGTTGAGAGAGGTAGTGATCAAGTTTTTGCCACGGCTGAGAGAGGCCGCTTTTGACTATAAAACAGAAAAGACGGAGATTCATGGGCATTAAGTAAAAAAATTAAATCAAAAATAGACTACAGGTAGATTCAGGGTAACCCCTCCCCCAAAGACTGAGATAAAGATGGTGGAGAAATGTAAATATTTTGGTGGAGTATTTGGAAGAGAGGGAGGAAATGTACAAGAACATGCACAACAGGATAGCTGCAGTATGGGGCGAGCAGTAAGAGCAGGTATCCATACTGAAGATAGACAACTGAGTGTGGAAATGAAAGGGTGGATCTTGAAGGTGTGTTAACACCGATTTTACTATATGGAGCAGAGACATGGAGTACGACCACAAGAGAGGATAGTAGAATACAGTCGGCGGAGATGTACGTTTTGAGAGCGATAATGGGAAAGACTAAAAGAGACAGACAGAGAAACGAAAGAATAAGAGAAGAGGTTGGAGTGAAGGCAATATTGAATAAGATGGATGCAGCCAGATTTAGGTGGTGGGGACATCTGGAGAGAATGCAAGAGGGAAGAGTGGCCAAGAAGAGATGGGAGTGGAGACCGGAGGAAACAAGACCAAGAGGAAGACCTAGGAAGAGATGGGAAAGCTCAGTGGAAGACTCATTGAGAAGACATGGATTGCCGTCGATGCAAGAGCTGAGGGAAGATGGAGTTTTGAAAGATAGAGGAAGATTCAGAAGAGTGCTGGCCCCGCTGACAGGGTCTTGACCCTTTCTGGGAGCGGTTGTAAAGTTGTAAAGTAAATATATATATATATATATATATATATATATATATATATATATATATATATATATATATATATATAATATATAATATATATATATATATATATACTATATAATATATATATATATATAATATATTATACATATATATATATGTATATATATAATATATATATATATATATAATATATATTATTATATATATATATATATATATATATATATATATATATATATATATATTTATATATATATATATTATATATTCTATTAAACTCTTTTTTCCCTCTTTAAGTAAAAGGGGTTTAAATGAAAATGAATGTGGAGGGAAACTATTTACTTTGCTTTTTCCCCCCAACGTTTTAAAGCAAAATCTATTTGGTGGCGCGTGCAGAACACTTGAACAATTCTTTGTTCATATACGTGCGTGTGGGCGTATGTGCGTCTGTGCGTTTGTGCGCCTGTGCGTATGTGTGCCTGTGCATATGTGTGCGCGTCTGTTTACATAAACCTGAATTTGTAATTGAGTCTGCATAGGTGGTTGGTTCTTGTTTTATTTTCCCTCTCACGATCGGGCGTATTGCAAAAGATTTTTAAGAGCGTAACCTTGAATTTTTTTATTTAATTCTTGCTCCTTCTCTTCTTCTTCCTTTCTTTAAAACAAATTTACATACAAACATGCGTATGTAGAAGGTTTGAGAAAGAAGATAATAGAAAAAAAGAGAGAAAATTCTTTTCCTTTAAATATCTCGCAAATACGAAAACTTTGTTTAACCTTCACTAGACTTCGACTATTTTGTTTACGGAATGCATTTTTTTACGGCACTTAACTTAATTCACTTATGCACCCTTTTATCTCATTCAACGCAAATAGCACTTATACTAAATATCGTGAACGCTTGTATAGTACATAAACTTGGCACTTTTTATATATAAAAAAAAACCCACATTATCATCAATAAAAAAAAATAAAAAAATTATTAAAAGAAAATATTTGTTAATAAAATTTCTAAAAACTATAATATAGAGTAAGACATTTTACTGTGTACACCGTTTACTTAAAATAACGAAAAACTTTATATACTAGATATTCTTTCGTTTTTTCTGCTCATGCAAGAACTAAACATTTTTTTGCTTTGCACGGCGTTTATAAATGTTTTTCATATATGAATAAAACATAAAAAAGAATGTTTTTTCTTGAAACTTTTAAAAACTTTTTGAAGAATTATTTGCTATTTCAAATTCTTACTTGCTTGATCTCTCTTGACCCAGAGAGATAATTTCCTTTTTATAGAAGCTAGAGGTTTTTTAGGTCTTGGTTGCTTGTAGGGAAGACGGCATTTGAAGTCGATAAGGTTTCTTCTCGATGTATTTTTTAACTGGTCATAAATTGTTATATTAAATTTTAATGTTATTGCCGATAGACTGTGTATGAGAATTTTGCTTTCGAACGGTGGAGCTTTCTCTGTTAAGACTCCCTCTGTTCTGTTAGTTGTAGAAATTTGTCCTCTTCGCACGGATTGCTTGATGACTGCTTTTAAGGAACTTCTTCTATTTGTATCAGAAGATTTTCTTCGGCTAGATTATCCTGGTTGCTAGGTTGCCAGATGTTGCGGTGCGT
>JABUQX010049340.1:37500-52500 GCA_015478945.1 Trachelipus rathkii | reverse complement strand
TTCTGAGTGTTTGTTGGCCTATATATTTTATCATATAATATATATATATATATATATATATATATATATATATATATATATTATATATAGTATATATATATTATAATATATATATATATATTATATATATATTATATCTATATATATATAGTTTTCTTTCTTAATGGGGGCGTGTGTTATGCTATTAGGCATATGGAAAGTGAGATTCTGAGCTCTGCAGAACTCGTCGGATAGATTTATTTATTTGTTTGGAAGAAACATTTATTTTACGAAATTGATTAATTTAAATACGTTTTATTGGAATATATTTTGGATAAGATTTTTATTTTGAAAATATTTTAAGAAGAATTTTGGAAAATAAAATTGTCTCGTGGGAAGAAAGTCTCACAAGGTGACTTCACACCTGATATCGTAGATACGGTGAAAGATCATAAATAGAAGATAATTAATTATTACCGGGTTCTCTCTGGGGTTCTACCTTTGGTTCTATCATTGGAATACGATTCAACGTGTGGATTCGATCAGTAATTGAGTACTTCATCATTGAAGATTTATCTCTTGTTTTACGATATAATTGAAGCGACCTGATTCAAGAAAGCTCTACTACAATAGTGAGACATAGGAGGAATACAGGCTAGATTATTATTGGATCGTTTAGAAGACAATTGAGGAATATTGTTCTTGAGAAGAGATTACGAAAGTCTTGTGAGTACTCAGAGAGAAATACTACAGAAAGGATTGGATAGTAACCAGAGAGGGACTTGAAGGAAGTTATTGAATAGAAAGTCATATTTGTACTGAGAAGTTGTCATACGACATTGAGAGCGTCTTTCTACTGAATTCAGAAACTAATACATATTGTAAAGGATTTACCTACTAAAGGAAAAGACTACTAATAGTCCGTGAAGTCCATCTGCGACTTGGAAGTATTTTGGAATTCTGAAGACCTTGTGATTATTCACTGTACTTCGTGTCTGAAGTGAAAGGTTACGTTGTGAAATCATACCCTAGACCATTTGATTAATTTTATTTTGTGTTTTGAATAAAAGAATACCGGGAATTGTCACGTTATTTATTGACATCTGTCCCATCTTGTGACAATAAATTGGGGGCCTAGTCCGAAATAGTTTCTGAAGGAAAGTGAATATAGCGAACGTTGGCTTGTACTTCTCAACTATGGATTACAATTCGCTAGCAAAAATTGCTCAAGAACTCGGCTTAAAGGGAAAAGAAGCTAGAGAGTTTATAAAGGAAGAAAGAGAAGCAATTGAGAAAGCAAGCGAAGCTGCCAGAGAAGCTGCCAGAGAAGCGGCAGAGAGAGAAGCTGCCATTAAAGCAGCAGAAAGAGAAGCTGCTAAAGAAGCAGCAGAGAGAGAAGCTGCCATTAAAGCAGCAGAAAGAGAAGCTGCTAAAGAAGCAGCAGAGAGAGAAGCTGCCATTAAAGCAGCAGAAAGAGAAGCTGCCAGAGAAGCAGCAGAGAGACAAAGAGAAGCTGCCAGAAAAGCAGCAGAGAGACAAAGGGAAGCTGCAAGAGAAGAGAGACAAAGAGAAGTTGAAAGAGAAGTGAAGACACTAAATGAAAGTTCAAAGATGGCTACTGTTGCCATAGCAACGTATGGAAATAATCGCAACTTTGAAAAGCGAATTTCCCAGTTAACCTGTTTCAAATGTGGTAAAAAGGGACATAGGGCTGTAGAATGTAGGAACTATACCATCTACAAGAGAGATAGCCAACATAGATTTTGGAGAAGCAGAAGAAGAGCTTCAATAAAAGATACTAAGAACCACAAAAATGACAGCCGCATGTGTAATAATTGGAGGGAAAGCTCGAAGAGAGCAACTGAAGCCATAATAAATGACAATGGTAACATAGCGCGGCGGAGTGAAGCCCGAACTCTTGACAATCTAGCAACAGTTGGAAATCGGCGATGTGATGACAGTGTAGACGTTATGAAATATGACGGCAAAGATAATAGGATCGCATTGGCTTGTGGCGAAACGATACCTGTTATCAGGAGTGCTTGCGTAAAGGATAGAAACGGAAGAGTGAATATGTTGCCCGTAGTCGATGGAAAAATTAATGGAGTTGCTAGAAAAGTATTGAGAGACGCAGGCTGTGACTGTGTCATTGTCAAGAGGGAATATGTTTCGGCTGATCAATTAACTGGAAAGAGAAAGCAAGTAATGCTGATTGACAATACAATCAGAGACATTCCGGTAGCCATGATTGACGTCGATACGCCTTATTACTCAGGACGCGTTGAAGCGATAACCTTATCTGATGCTATCTACGATCTAGTGATAGGTAATATTCCAGGCGCGAGAGACGCAAGTACGCCACTGCCGGACAATAAAGAAGAAAAGTATAGGATCGAAATATCGCAAGAACGAAAAGAAGAGGTAGTTAAGAAAACCCCTCAGCTTGCTGAAGGAATAAACGAGTTGTCGGCAGAAAATGAAAGTTTACTCAAGTCCTTAAACGTGAAGGATGAAGAAATAAAAACTTTGAATAAAAATTTACAAGAGAGAATGAAAACGTTGGAGAATGACAAGAAGTTGACAATGTTAGAGACAGATCACCTTTCAAGAAAAGTAATAGAATATGAGCGTCAAATTCAAAAACTTGAAAAGTCAACCGAAGACGGTGATTCGCATAAAGGAGATTTTTTGAGTCAGAAAGTCATATCTGCCATAGTGAAATTATGAAAGGGATTCAAAGTCGTAGTTTTGCGTATTCTCCAGGTTATTAGTGTACTATGTACTTGAGGTGTTATATGAGGTTATGACTGTGGCACACGTTTTATGTAGGTGTATTGGTTGATGTAGGTTTTTTTTGTGGGTTTGTGTTTTTTTTTGTGATGGTGTTTTTTTTTTTCTTTTTTTGCCGTGGTGCGTTGGTGTTCTGCTTGCCGTTCTAGTTTGCCATCCTAGGGGCCCTTGAGCCCTCATAATTCTGCCCGTGCCTTTTGGGCTTTGGCCTAGTTTGCCTTAGTGGTTAAGAGGGCTCGGGTGTATATATTATTATACTATTATTACTATATTATATTATATTGTACGTATATTACTAATATTTATATATATATATATATATATATATATATATATTATTATATGTCATATTATGGACGATGATTGTATTATAGTATATATTTCACTTGTGATTTTATATTATTAGTGTAGTATAGTAGTATGAATATAATTATTATATATATATATGTTAGGTTCTTAAGTTACGTAAAGTATTTCGTTATATAGTATAATTAATTATAGTATATTTATACGTATATTTATATATATATAGTATATATTAATATTATAAGTATGGTATTATATGGAATTAAAAAATAGGTTATTAGTATATATATACTATCCATTTATATAGTAGTGTTGTAAATTTGTTTGTTAAAGGAATTGAAAATGGGTATACGGCCCTCAATCGCGGCAGCGCTAGGGAAACAAGGTTATGATAAGTTTTGCTAAGTATGGTTATCATTAATTTCGAAAGGCTGATAAGGTTTAAGTAAATGAAGTGTTTGTTCTTTTTTGCGGCGACGGTCAGTTCTTTTCCTTATTTAATTTTAATTTATACACAAAAAATGTGTTTAAATACCTTCAAATCTGCATAATTAAAAGGACCGGAGGGATAATTAAAAAGATCCCATCCTTCTCCATACACGGTTGATTTGTGAGTTACGAGCTTCTCTTCTCAGGTCATTTTGAGGATATTTCTTTTTTCTATATTTATTCCTTTGATAATGTCCGACCTGAGAGCGGTTAATAATGCATTTCATTTGAGACGTCTTCAAGGATGGGCTCAGAAGAACTTTGGATGAATTAATCAAGGAGAAAGATGTCTATAAGGCGACAAGGACAAAGAAGCTGGTAGCTGATTTATTCTTTTTCCAACTATTTCAGATCGGCTAAAAAATTTTACAATTTTATCAATTATTTTTGAAGATGAAAAATAAATTTTAAAATAAAAAAATTATGTATAGTGATACTAATTTGAAAATCTAATTTAAAAAGACTAGCCAAATATAAAAGAATTATGAAAGAAATAATATGTCAGTTAGTTCAAGCAATCTATCCGCTTTTTTCATGTCTGAAGTTTGATTATAAATGAATTATTAAATTTATTACAATTAATTTTTTTGCTCTCTTTTTGTACAAGAACAGAAACAAAATTGGTATTTATTGATATCAAGACGGGCTCTGAAAAGTAGTGTAATGTTGTTTAGGTCCGATTTATTCAGAATTATTCTTATTACATTCTATTAATATGATTACTTATTATTATATTTATTATATTGATGTATATTTATAATTATTACGTTCTAATTAATTATTCTTAATTATTTAGTTGTGTATTATCTTATTGATTGATTATCTATTATGATATTACTGGGCTATCGACAGGATTTTTGTTTATGATTTTATAAAAGCAGTTGATTTTCTAAATATTTTTCTATGGCTGATTCCGAATCTGTAATCGGTTTTCTCTATCACTTATATAATCTTTTCAGTAATCGAGTTTGATTATTTCTTACATTTTACTAAAATTGCCTGTCATTATATGAGAATATTATATATATATATTATATATATTTATTATTATATATATATATATATATATTATATATTCCTCATAATAGTTATATATATATATAATATATATATATATATATGTAGTATATAATATATATTTATATATAATCTTAGGGGCGTGTTAGGTGTGAGACGAAATTGAATAAAATGAGAATGAGACGGCATTGAGAGTTGTGTGTTGGTGAAGAAAGGGGTAAATGAGAGATAAATGAAAGTACGTTGAGATGGTTTTGGTCATGTGGAAAGGATGTTTAAGCGGATGTATAGTGGATGTACAGTAAATGTGAGTGTGCCTGGGAATCGACTCGGCTGGGAGACCGAAGAAAACAGTTGGATTGAGTCAGTAAAGGGAATTCCTGGAGGGATGAGACAATGTGAGTTTGGAGAAGGCGAACAGAAAGGTGCATAATAAGAGTGAATGACTGGGTTTCGTCAGGGAGGTATGATTGTAGCCCACCTGGGCCAAGGGATGAACCCCACATTGACGAGATGCCATCGTGATGGGTCCGTCACGGTTCCGTGAAGCTCTAGGGTGTTTCTCATAAAAGGTATAAAGGTGGTGGTAAAGCGCTGGGCTTCTTTTCCACTTGCGTCATATTCTTCTACTACTTTTCTGTTTTCCGGTGCATGTTACGCCAACCTTACTAACTTGGGGAGAGAAGGTTGGGTGATGATGATGATTATTTGTTTAATCCTACATTTCTGAATTGTTTCTTTTCAGATGCTCAAGTCTGTATTTCTTGCTGTAGATTATCGGACAATTTTGAGCTACCTTACAAGAGATCTCGTCCGGGTCAATTTTAGGCGCTTCACCATTTTGCGAATACATTGAGAATATGGGCAGAGTATGAAGTCCGAATGCAACGTAAGGGTCTTTATCACTTTTAATTTCGGAGTGAAAGAAGGTTTTTCTATGTAAATGTTCGATCACTTAAGGGAATTGAAATCTAAGTTAATCTTGTCGTCATACGTATTACGACCTGGTTACAGGTCATAGACAATGAGCTATTACCACATATATTTTAATGATGTACATTCCGTAAGTCGTTCTGAAATAATCGAGTCTTTAAGCTTCGGCTCTCCTTTGGTGGTATCCAACTAAATCTTAGTTAGCTTTTATGCAAATTGACTTGCTCTGTATTCCTTCATCTTACATTATCAAGTATATAGTTTAATTTTTTTTTTTTTTTTTTTTTTTTTTTTTTAGTTTCTTAACTCTTGTAGTATACACACACACACGCGCACACATCTCTCTTTATTTAAATGTTTATTCTTATGTAGTATTTCTTAGACATATACTTCTTAAATCGGAGGAAAAACCTTTCGCTTATCTTTCAAAATGTCAAATAAATAATTATGTATGCCTATTACTATATATTATTATATATATATATATATAATATATATACTAATATACCTATATTATATATAATATATATATATATATATATATATATATATATTATATAATATATATTATATGACTATTATATATATATATATATAATTATATATATATATATTATATATATATATACTTATTATATATATTATATATTATATTATATATTATTTTATATATATATATATATATATATATATATATATATATATATATATATATATATATATATATATATATATATATATATATATATATTTCGCTAGTTATATATATATATATATATATATCCCCGCAAGGGGGTATTGATTCTTATTATGGTGTTGTGCTCTGATTGTGGGTCTGTTGTTTAATAAGACTTGTTTACATTCTAGAGCATGGCATAGTAATAAGAACCAATGCTAGGGGGACTTCTGCATCCCTCCGGCTCTAGCAGTAGTATGTGCATTTGTTGTGCATTCGTTCATTAGCATTTGCACATACTTAATCTTTCAACCTTCATTCTTTCCCCTCATTTTTCATAAATTTTCTGTCTTTCAATCCACCTTCTTTATCACAGTTTCTAAGCCATCTTGTCCTCAATAACTCATTGAAGGCAGCTTTCATATCGACTGAGGGGCAAGGGACACCAATGAACCATTTTAACCCATGTCGCCTCTAACACAAAGCCAAATATTAACTTCCCTGCCGTTTCTGGGTTGGATACCCTTTACCGCGAAGGTGGACGAAATCCGAAACACCTTCAAAGGTACCATATACGCCCCATGAGTTTGAGTCAGATACAACGAAAGATGTACTGGATCACTTACAAATACGAAATGTGCTAATCTCCAATGTCTACTGGTTTCTTCCTAATAAGAACCTCAGTGCGCCAAACCCTCGTCTCTCTCTTATCTTTACTTTGACATTCCCTCCTACCAAAATAAAACTTGGTTTTATAATGCACACTGTTCAGACTTACATCCCCTTCCCAAAGAGGTGTTTCAAATGTCATAAATTTTTCCACCACCAGAAATACTGTAGGTCCTGTCAGGATAAGGTTGGTGCAGTGAGTGGTGTGCTCATTTTGGTGCGGTGCTGTGTGACACAATTCCAGTGTCTCGGTGCGGTACCGAGCTCGGTGCACATTGAATTATAGAGGTGAGGTTCTTGCCTTCTCACTTTGGTGAGGTGCTGTGCAAAAAAACTCGGTGCTCAGCCAACCCTATCTCAGACCCTATGCCCTAGATGTCAAAGTTACCTCCACACCACATGTCATAACCCTTCTGGTTTTCCTCCCTTCAAGGGTCAATATTCCGCCTCTTCTGTTCATTATCCTTTCATCATGTTGGAGAAAGAAATGTTTGAACAATGCGCACTTCTTAAACTTGATCAACGAGGAGCCACTCGCCGAGCAAGGGAGAAATGATCTCATTTTCCTCTTTCTTTCGCTCAAGCAGCATCTACTGCCTCAACGGCTGTCTCTCTAGCAATGCATACCGCACTTATGTATTGGGTTTGGGACTTCTCAAATCTTTTCATCTTTCCTTCGGACTAACATACCAGAATCGAAGGCAATTGGAGTGAAGATTCCTGTTGTTCAGGAGAATTGTCCACTCAACTCTCCTTCATTGGTCAGAGAAAGTGGCCGCTAAGACGTTGTGTAGGCGCAATTGTCTTGCAGGGAGAGGAGGCTCAGCCTCAATGAAGGTGGTTGCTGGAGAGGTCGGAGAAGAGGGACAATCTCTTCTCTCTTTCTCTGGTTCGGGGCCCTCATATGCAGAGGTTCTTGTCCCTCCTGTGCTACAGGAGACCTCTACGAATTCGGATGTCACACATGAATCTTAGGACGAGTCTCCTGACTCTCTCTCAATCCAATTGCCCATTATTGTTATATATATTAATATATTATATATATATATATTATATATAATATATAATATATATATATATATATATATATATATATATTAATATATATATATATATAATATAAATATATATATATAGTATTAATATAGGGGCCGACATCGGTTCTGGGAGGGTGCAGAACCCTTTCTGCCCTGATAAGGTGGTGAATAATCGTACGAATACAGAGAAAAAGCTTTTAAAATGTGGAGGATGATTTTCTTGCCTATTTGGAGTGACTCTTCTAAAGGCTAGCAATCTCTCCAGTCCTAAACAAAGAGGTTCCTACGTTTCCCTTTTGAATGATCTTCCCCTTCCCCCGGAATACAAGGTTCCTAAAACCTTGCCTCTAGCCGGTAATCAGAGCAGGAAATGTCTTTCCAGACGGCGGCTGACTGTCAACACATAGTAGGGAGTATTGTTACAGACTTCCTCGAAATTTGATTATACCATCATCTTTTAATATAACGAATTTCCGTCAATGGAATTGACGAGGATATTTTTCCAACTATGAAGAATTAAAGAGACTAATAGAAACACATCAAGCGAAAGCAGTTTGTCTCCAGGAATTACAACTACGCTACATAGATTTTTCTCAACCCTCCAAGTACGGGGAGCCTCCCACGTCTCTGAATCGTAACATTAGAGGGAGGCAGTAATTCAGCTTCAAAAATTTGTGCCGTTCACTCGAATCCCTCTCTCTACTCCATTACATTCTGAGGCCGCTCGAATCCACCTTGAATGGCTGCTTACTCTTAAGGACATCCTTCTCGCATTACTCAGGAGTCTTCCTAAGCCCATTCTAGTCCATGGTGATTTTAACCTTCGCCATCCATTGTGGGGAGACTATAATTTCCTCTAATGTGGAGTGAATACTGGAATTTTTGCTTGATTTCTCTTTGGGATATCTCAATACAGGTCTCCCAACATTTGAATGTTTCGACAAAGGCACTTCTTCCAGTGACGACATAGCATTGTGCTCTATCTCTATCGTTTCAGGTGGGAGTGTTGACCAATCCACAGTGGAAGTTAGCGCTATCCAATCGTCATCCCATCCTTAGGCCCTAGTCCTCAGCAGCAAACATACATACTCCAGATACCTTTAAGATTGAGCTGGTTGGTCATCCTTTCTTTTTATCAGGACACTTACATCTCAATCCTTCCTGCAACAACCCTATTCCTGTCGCCGGCAGACGCTTTCACCTACCTTCAGGAAACAATTCTTCTCAAGGCAGAAGTAGACATACCCCTGTTCCACTGGGAGCCGCAAAGCAGCAACTCCATGGTGGAAATCAGATTGTGCATGGGTTGATCGTTAAAAGCGGAATTTGTATTGATTTTACAAACAAACTCCCACACCATCTAGCCTGATTTTTTTTAAAGCTGCAGCATCCTTTTCCCGATGTATCAACCGAAGAACAAGAAAACAGTATTTCCGTACCTACGCCTTCACCATTAATTCTTTCACACCTTTTCTTGGGCATATAATTATGTGCGTAACATTTCCCTTAAGCACTGTAAAGATCCACCCCATATTCCTTACATATGACCATCAACCCTCTGATGTGGTCTCTGTTCCGGGGATAGTTACTAATGAGCAGGGTTTTCACATTGTTTTCTGCTCCAAAGGCTTCCGTTATCCGGAATCATTTCGATCAGTTCGTTTACTCGCAGAGATTCCAGATGATCAGAATTCCAGGAAGCACTAAAACTATGTAAAGATAGAGCTCCTGGCCCTGACAGCATTTCCCTCCAGATGATTCGGTATTTACATTCTACTATCTCAGGTTTCCTCTTTAACTTATACAACAGAATCTGTGTGGAGGATGGGTGTCTTCCTTTCTTTCTGGTTGCTTATATCTTACTAATTCCAAAACCTGGGAAGGACCCAACCTCTGCAAATAACTGTCGACCCATCCCCTTAACCTGCAACACATTCGTGGTAATGGAGCTAATGGTGGTTTCACATCTCGTTCATACGTTGGAACAATTACTTGCTTCTAACCATCAATTTGGTTTCCATTACCATCTAATAGCATAGGATCTTCTCCTTCGTTTGGACTATGATGTGCGTGAGGCCTGATTTTCTTATTAGATAACCCTGGCCTTTAATACGAAAAGGCATACGAACCTTACATGGACTAAAGGGACAACTTCCCATCTTCCGTAAATCCCTGATGTTTGATCGCTCATTTCAAGTCTGGTGAGACAACACTCTGTCATGACATTTTGTCATAGAAGAGAGGGGAGCCACATGACAGTGTCTTGAGCGTGTTGCTTTTAGCAATAAACTATAATAGATTAGTCGATAAAATTCAGAACTCGGTCCGATGCTTACTCTGTGTGGACTATCTTTTGCAGTGTATATTACATTTACAAAAGTTCTTTGTATGAAGCATCAGCTTCAGCTTGCTATAGGCGGGGTTACGTCCTGGTGCAGTGCGTGTGGCTTTAAATTCTTCACATCCAAATCAAAAGCCATGCTCTTCAAGAAAACAGCCTGACGAATAAGTCGACTACAGCCACACCCTGTACCCACCTGAACAATTCCCCCTTTCGTGTGGAGCCAACGGCAAGATTCTTAGATTTGTTGTACGATAACTGCCTTACATACCCTCCTCACATTAAAAATCTTAAAACTGTCTGCCTCTGATCGCTGAACCTCTTGTGACACTTCACTTCTAAGACATGCATAAGGTGCTGCTGACAGAAGGACTATGTTATGCCTTTTCTTATGTTCGTTAGAGCCAAATTGGACTATGGCTATGCAATATATGGCCAGACCTTCCAATCCTATCTTTGTCTTCCTAACATTATTCCGAACGAGGGTCTGCGGATAGCGACAGGTGTTTGTCGATAGTTTCAGGAGAAGAACTTGGAGGTGGAGGCTGGGGTGGTTCTCTTGTTACTGCGGAGAAAACAGCTCTTGTACTCCTTGTTTCTCCGTACTCAGGTCCCTGATTTATCTGCCTTGTTCCCCCCTCTAATAGATGATATTCACCACAATCCTGCCAATTGGTAGTTCGCTGGGGTTGTGACGCGTCTTCAATTTCATTGGCATCCTTCATTGATCGGTCTTGGGTTACAAGTTCGACAAACGACCAAAGCTGAAAACATCCGGCGATGTTGAGGGATTACTTTGTCTCTTAAAGAAATACATAAAGACTCAACGCCTGTGTACACTGATTGCTCCAAGAAAGACAAATGTGAAATTGGGGGCATCGGCCTTTTTTCCAGAATCTGACCATAACCCACACTCTCTCAACTTATTCCATCCATTTTCTTAGCTAGACAGATTTCGTTGGTTATGGCAGTGAGTAGAATTAGTAACATTACAACCGAGGGAAAGTACACATCTTCTCAGACTTTAAGAGGGCTCTTCTGGAATTGCTTGATCGATCAACAAAGATTCTATTAGTTTCTTCCACCTGTTCTTTGCACATGATGAAAATATGCATTACATTCTGTTGAGTTCCTTCCCATGTAAGAATTTTGAGGAATGAAACAAGCTGATGAAGAGGCCAAACATACAGCGGATCACATGGTAACAAAAGAGCAATATCTTGCTTTTAACGTATAATTGGAATACTTCTCTACATCAGATTTTTATATGAGCATTCGACGAGGTTTCATCTCATGCTGGCAGACATGCTGGGAGAGGGATTCTCCGAGTGTCAAGCTACGTAACATTAAACCGCTCAACAGATACTGGCAATCATAGTGCAAAAGGAGTCAACACCAAGAGGTGCTTCTAGCCCGTTTACTTTGGACCATATCAACCTCATGCATGGCCTTCACATGACGATTAACCATTTATCCGTGGGGTGAGAATCCATCTCTGCTCTCAGACGCATGTTTTCCCTGATTTGCCCTTGATTTTCTTAAGTCGAATGTAAGCAACTCGTTATTAGTTAATGACAAAGAAATATCTTATTCTCTTTTTTTTTTTATTGACAGCTTCCCTTTCGTTTTCGAAGTAACATTTGAATATTCAAAATTCCACGGATGCTTTCAAAGAAAACACGCCTTCATTTGCCGGACTTGCGAAATAAGAAAAGTTTGTGACTGCATTCATAACAAACAAAGGTTCTAAATCCTTTTTAATTGGCTCTCCTATTATGGCATTTTCAAACATAACCTAATTAAATGAATTTTTATAAAAATTATCCTGCCATTTTTCTCCAAAATTTTTTTTTTGATTTATTTATATTTATTTATTTTTTATACGAAGGTCGTGGCATGGCCTTAAACAGACGGCCCCATTAACAAATGTTTTTTTTTAAAGAACTTTGTATTTAATCATAAAGATTATTATAATATATAAAAATGTAAGTAAAAAGTTATGGATAGAAATATAAAATAAAATTATGGAATAAAAAAATATGATAAATATTTTATAGGTTCATATAAGACAACGATAAAACAAACTAAAATTAAAGTAAAGTAAAATAAGATACAATACAATAAAATAAAAATTAATGAAATAAAATAAAATAAAATAAAATAAATTTATATATATATAAAATAATATAAAATAGAATAAGTAAAATATAGTTTGTACACTTGAGACAAAAATAAAACAAACTAAAATTAAAATGAAGTAAACTAGAAAATAAAATAAAATTGAAGAAATTTGAGACAAAATAAAATAAATGGAAATAAAATGAAAATAAAATAAAATGAAGAAGAGTGAAAATACTAAATACTAAATAAAATAAATTGAAACTAACTAAATACTAAATAAAATAAATTGAAATAAAATGAAAATAAAATAAAAATAAAATGAGTGGAAATACTAAATACAGCTGTTCCCATACATAGAAAAATGAGAAAATTTGAGACAAATTTAAAAAAAAAAGGAAAAATTGATACAAAATAAAATAAACTCAAAATAAAATGAAAATAAAAATGAGTGAAAATTCTTAAATACAGCTATGCCATCATGAGATGTAGCCATGGCAAACATATTTTGAATACAAGTAGTAAACTTGGAATAAGAGAATAAAAGAAAAAAGAAAAGAAAAGGAATAAAATTTATACAAAAACATAAAATATAGAAAAAAATCATGTAAAATAAAAGTATAGGTTTCTTAAAATAAATTTCATGAACTGGCCTTTGTGACTAGGGAAGTTCATTTAATATATACTACTTGATTGCAATACTTTGAATGGACACAGAATAATTATCAACTTTATTAATACTATAATAGCACTTTTCTTCTATATTATCAGTGGCTCTAATCACTGCCACCTTTTATTATTGCACTTTTTACGCTTATAAGATTTATTATGAATATTATTATCATTACTATCACTATGCTTATTTTTATTATTATTATTATTAATAGCACCTTTCTCTATATTACCAGTGGTTCTAATCACTACCGCCTTTATATATTGTTAATTGTTTCAACTAAGAATATTAAATCATTTTCCTTATTTAATAATAATTCTATTTCAGCTAATTTTGTATGTGTCAGTCCTTGGATATTAATCAGATTTAGTGTTAGCTTAAGGTCGTTTACTATTTTATTTTTCCTATCATCTTCATTTAAGCCTACCCATAAAGTTTCCATCCTCCCATATTTTACCTTGTTTTATGTATAGACCAGTTTCTCCCATTTGTTTTCTTTCTTGTAGCTCTTTTCTAAGCAAATTTCCTGCTTCCCTCTCTCTCTTTGTCTGGTCTGGATTGATGTATAGTCTCTGGTAGTGTTGATTATTTCTTAATGCTTTCGCTTTTTTTAAGATATTCCACTTTTCCACCCCTGTTTTCATCTCGAATAAAAGGGGTCTTGGTTTCATTGGGAGAGTGTTATTTCGTCTTAGCCTTACTGTCTTAACAATTTCAAACTCTGTCATTCCTATTTCCTTAAATATTTCAGCTAATTTCTCTGTCATTTGCTTCATTTTGTCCCTGGTTTATGTCATTTTCCTTTAAGTTGTATATTACCAGATTGTTTTTTTCTCTTTCTTTTGTCTTCTATTTCAAACAGCTCTTCTCTTATGGTTTTTGTGAGCTGCTTCCTGTCCATTTTGGATGTCCCATTTTTCATTTCTCTTACCATTTCTTCTATTTGGCTTTGTTGTAGCTGAAGTTGTTGTGGTTGTTGCTGAAATGTTGTTGCTGTTGTGCAGTTGGACTTGTTAGCTGTTCAAGCTGGTGTTGTTGTTGGTTTGTTTAGCTGCTAAACTGTTGTTGTCTCTGTGCGATGTTTTTGCATTTGTTCTCATGTTTAGGCAATGCTGCTGCTGTTGTTGTTGGTGTAGCGGCTGCATGAATTTTGCATTTTTTCCTGCTTTCAGCAACTGAGGCTACCCAGAATTCAACTACTGGAGCGCCGTCACAGAAGTGTTATTTTTTATCCTTCGGCCCGCAGCTAAAGGCAGTCCACCTATTATTACTCATTTCTTTTAATATTTTTTATTGATTTTTGTTCATATTAGCAACAAATGTTGTGTGGCGTGGAACCACTCTTTGCATTGGTTACATTCTATGCTGTCCGTGTTCGGGCCTAATTTAACGTGCACTTACCGCCACTTATATCTTCTTTATAGGAGTGCATGTAATTCAATAATTTTGTTATTTGTTTATATTATATCCTGATTGTTACTCAATTTTGTGATATTTTAATTATTTCGAAAGATATTTGTTTAAAAGTTGTAAGACAAAATCGTTGCGTGCCTCGCTGCCTTCAGCAACTCAAAAACTCTTCCAATTATGTCGTGGAATGAGTTTTATCCATATCGATTGCGTGGATCCGAACACATTTTTATTTGATAAAAGTCAAAATAAAACTTATTTAATGAAAGAACTTCCCACCGTAAAAAATATTAAAAAAAAAACCAAGTCCTTAGGTTTTTATTCGAATGTAAGCTTCACCTAACCAATATATATATATATATATATATATAAATATATATATATATATAAATATATATAATAGATATATTAATATATATAATATTATATATATGAAAAAATATTATAGATATAATATATATATATACTATATATATATAATATAATATTATATATATATATTAATATAATATATAATATATTACTAATATTATAATAGATATATATATAATATATATAATAT
>JABUQX010049340.1:25000-30000 GCA_015478945.1 Trachelipus rathkii | reverse complement strand
ATCTTTGGGAAGTATACTTAATTTTTTATAAAAAAAATCACGTAAAAACGATACAGTAATAGATAATGAAGAATAATGAAAACGAAAATCATCACTCTCTTTAGGAAAAAAAGTTAGACTCAAAATTGTTAAAACTATCATAGACTTTTCGTTTCTGATCCATCAAGGTTAGGTCTCATTTCATGCCCTCTAGTTCAGGTTATGATATGTTTTGTTAGGTATACACAGAGAAAATCTATGTATACTTAAACAAATCTTATCATAACCTGAACTAGGATAGCCCTAAAACGAGCATGAAGCCCACTAATTTTTTTTTATAAGAAAGCTTATGGGAAAATTTAACTGAGAGATGTAACTTTTTTTCCTAAAGACTTAATCACTACTATTACCAAGACTATTTTTACGGTAATATTTAGTTATAGGTAACTATATGTTATGACTAGATCTACATGGCAATATCAATATCAGGTCTATATTGGTTAGGACCTAGATCTATGGAAATAATTGATTTATATGAACATTGGCAACAAAACGTTAGCGTTAATTTCTGCAATATAGCGAAGTTAGGTTAAGTTTTGGTGAGTATGAGTATGACAGAGGATCTCTAATGAACTCACCAAAACTTTATATAACTTATCTAGCCTCCACTGACACAACTACTCTGTACTATTCCCCATTGAAATGAGCTTATGTCATTTACTTAGTAGACACACTGCGTTCATATTCCTCAACCATTCCTTACCAACATGAACAGCTCCCCTATATCATATTGTGAAACCTTTAGCATCAATCTTATTTGGGGAACCTTATCAAAGACTTTGCTGGTCTAAATATATAACAACAATAAGATCTCCTCAGTCACTACAGTCAGTAATGTATTCCATAAATTCTAAAAGGTTTGTCTGACATGATCCACCCTTTCTAAAACCATGCTGAGAGTCATACAGTACCTTGTTATCATCCAACATATTTCTATGCAACATTAGACTGGAAATGAAATGTGCCCTAGTCCAGTTGAAATGTACAGTAGAATTTCAGTAAAAATTTACATTACAGTCTTATAATGGCATTTATTCCAAGGTTGGTAAAAAGCCATGGATTTTCGGTTTTTTGACTATGGTTAAATTCATTGGATATTTGACCCTTATAATTTTTCATATAAGGGTCAAATAGCCAATTAACCATAGCCAATTAACCATAGCCAAAAATCCAAGGCTTTTTGCCAACCCTGATTATTCCCTATAAACTCTGTAAACATTTAACAATCAATACTAAATATACAGTCTCGGAAAAGTAAATTAAACAAATAGTACCTTTAAATTATATAAAATAAAAATTTATGAAATAAATCATACATCAATATTGATATATTTATATTCAATATATAAATGTTTGCGTCATGCTTTTGTTTGCATGGCACATAAATATTATCTATGGGGTGAGCCTTTATACTCAACCAGTGAGTTGGTGGGAATTTTACAATTTTATTGCATTTAGCTATTAATCAAATATCAATATATTGATGTGCTCTATATCGATATATTGATATTTCAATATCATAAATATATAATTTGTTATTTAAGACCTTGTTCTTGAATTTTAATTAATTTTTAAATTTTAGATTTGCTTTTCATTTGAAATCTTTTGGAAGTTACTAAAAAAATACAGTTTCGAGCTTCCAAAGGTATTTTTTTTTATAATTTTATGCTACTTTAATATTTCTTATATGAGAGATTGTGAATTATTTTGACTAACAATAGCTGGTGCATCAATTTGGATTTGCAAGCTATTCCAAAAATAAATTTAATGAAAAGAAAGATCACCAGAAAAGGGCATAAAAGAAAAATTAAATTATTTTAACAAAAATATTAGTTCACTTATAGTTTGTAGTTTTACTAATATATCGCTTAACTATTTCCATAAGTAACATGTATCACGTCAAACTGAAAAATGAACCCTTTAAATGGTTTACTGTATTAGTATTAATAGTATAGTAATGCAATAGTCTTCAAGTTTGGAAATAAAATTCTTTGTTAATTTTATTTGTTTGATTTAACATTGCGCTCTGAGTCAATTCCATGCAAATCAACACAAATTTGACTAAATATCCGTTTTCGTAGCATAAAAATGTGAGCAAGTTACCTAGAAAAAAAAATTATTGACTTTCATAAAAAATTTATTAAAGTATTGATAATAACGATAGTGAAACTAATAAAAAATTATGCTGCATTCTCAAAATAGTTTAAAATTGCTTTTTTTTTAGGAACACTAAGAAACCATTAATGGTGGCAAGTCATTGGAAAAAGTCAGGAACTATACGAGATAAATATCTGGGCAATGTCTCATTTTAAAGATCTTTCAATTGGCTTTCGTTTGATATTGCTATAACATGACAGATGGTAGGACGAAAAAAAATTAAAATGTTTTTATAAAATTTAATAATTTTTTTCTTCAAAAAATGGCATTTTGTATTTGTTTATTTTTAAATTAAAAAAAAATAAAAATACCTTGTATTTATGCCTCCCAAAGTTTCATTATGGGATTATAATAGGATTAGGTGATACAGACAGTACAAGTTTAAAATGAATCTGATAAATAGCCATCATATCTGATCTATCTTAAATTCATAAAACACTATTTTTAGTTTAAATGTAGCTTCCTTATTAGTATAATTTGTTTATAAAAAAAATATGATCTTGTTTAACAAAATGTATATTTAAACAATCTGGCAGTTAAAGAAAATTTTATTTATAAGAAAGAAATATTGGTATCATCAACTTACCCCAAAAAATGTTCCTGGTAGTATTTGTCAGATGGATATGCTGAAGATGGTTGTGAACTTAAAGATTAATATTTTTATTCTGAGATGAAATGCTTAGTGACATATGCAATGATTTTCTTTTTGCATGCTGGAAGAGTATGAGTCTGACAAGTTGGGAATGTCAAATAGTTAAATGCTCTTTTCTGAGGAGCCATATGAGATGGAAACCTGTTTAAGTATCATTTTAAAGATCTTCTGATGGGCTTTCAGTTGATATATAACGTGACAGATAAGGAAAAAATGTTTTCATAAAATTTAAATTAAATGTTTTCAAAAAATGACCTTAAAGTCCTTATATTATCCTCTTACACCACTCAAGTTTCATTTTGGGATTATAATGAAATTGGTGATACAGAAGGTACAAGTTTAACATGTATTGGATAAATAGCCATCATATGTGATCTAGCTTAAATTCATAAGAGACTTCCTTTAGCTAAAATATATATGCCTTATTAGTGTAATTTGTTTAAATATAAATATGATCTCATTTAACAAAACCTTTATTCAAATGACCTAGCATTTAAAGAAAATTTAATTTGTAATATTGGTATCAACTTACCCAAAAGAATGTTCTTAGCAGGATTTGGCAAATGGGTATGCAGAAGGCGGTTGCGAACTTAAAGATAACTGTATTTTTATTCTGAGATGAAATGCTTAGTGACATGTGCAATCATTTTCTTTTCACATGCTGCTAGAGCATAAGTCCGACCAGTTGGAGTGTAGCGATTCACTTTACATATTACATTAGTACAAGGAATCCAAAGAACAGGTGGTTAAGGGAATGAAAAGGTCCTGATGGGTGAGGAAATGTAACTTTCACTTTATTTTCATTTTTCCCAGAACATAGCTACCATTTGTCATTGTATATAGAAATGACATATAGCCTATATCCATCTAATACTTTGAAGTTTAAGTTCTCTCTTTGATGGGTAACTGGATAGCTAGTTGTTAATGGAGCAAATGAAAATGACTTTACATAAACTTGTGTTCCATACTCCGAGAGAATGAAAGCATGGAGCTTTTGAGTTCTTAACCTGACAGAACTGATGTGCCAGCTGTTGTTCATTTTCTCTGTACTCCTCTTGGGTAACATATGTGAAAGTCATAGTTGTGGAATGGTATTGGGCCTATTCATAGAGTTGTAAAGGTATTATGATCTGATTTTTGTAAGGTCTTTGTTGCCTCTTTTGTACCACCAACCCCATCACTATCACATGAACCTTTACCATGCACTGTTGTGTGAAATTGCTGTGAAATATCATTCTGCTTCAATTCCAAACTCATTCTTGTGATTGCAAAGGTTCACAAAGAAGGGGTGAATTGTAGTTTTATTGCTATTCCAATAATTAGTCTTGTAAAAAAAAATATTTTATTTTGTGGATTTTATCTCTCACTACCTTCTGCCTGTTATATATGAATACCGAAAGTGTTATGCTCAAGGCACTCTGAGATGACATTGAAGCTACAGTGTTCAAGTTTTTCTTCCTTATAATATATAAATGACAAAGAGGTGAATTGTAGCTTTATTGCTATTCCAATGATAGGATTGTAAAATGAAACTAATTTTCAGAAAAGTCACAAATTACTGCAACCTCTGAATGGGATAAATTTTCCTTTCTATAACTCATAAAAGCACTCTGTTGCTTGGGCAATAAAATCATGATGAAAGAAT
Source organism: Trachelipus rathkii (assembly GCA_015478945.1). NCBI lineage: Eukaryota > Metazoa > Arthropoda > Malacostraca > Isopoda > Trachelipodidae > Trachelipus > Trachelipus rathkii. The sequence goes on along the minus strand of JABUQX010049340.1, from coordinate 25,507 downwards.
AAACTTTAGCATTATTTGCAGAACAGGATCAACAAATTCATTCCAGATTTTGTTAGAAGTTTCCAAGTGTGCACCAGTAAAAGCGGAGATCCATTGAGCAAAGAGTCTACTGTTTCAATCAATCTTTTCTTGAAAACCACTTCTAGGATTTCCTTTTACAGTTAGAAGCAGGAAGTTCGTTGATTATAAATAATCGGATAAACTGAATATTCATCAACACCAAGAAAGAACTAACAATCTCAAAGTAACTAAACAATGGGTGCTGCATTACACACTTTTTATAAAAAAGACATATTCCTTGTAGATTTTGAATCCTGCCAATTTATAAACTTTAATCTTTGAATTTTCCATCATTACATTACTTTTACATTTTGATGAGTGAAACATACACAAACTGTGTGTGTCACTCCTTCTGGCTAGTATAGAGTTATTTGGTCATAACTCAGCAAATTTGGAAAAGCTAACTTTAATGTTACTGAACATTTCTTTAAAAAGTATGGTATGTAT
>JABUQX010049340.1:10000-20000 GCA_015478945.1 Trachelipus rathkii | reverse complement strand
ACCAGAAACCACAGCCAGAACATCAGATCTCTAAATCACAATGACATTAACACAAAAAGTGACAGCACATCCTAATAACTATGACACTAAATCTGGTCTAATGATTATCTCTAACGTAGTCAAGCTATTATCTATTATTATTATTAGTATTAATATCACTCCTCCATTATTATATGAATATTATATTGATGAATTAATCTATTATTATTGATTATTATTATTAATTATTTGTGACGTTTTTGTTATTTCAATCAAACATCGAATCACAATATAACTGATGAAATAACCTTTTTGTCTAACAATTCTAAACTTCAGATTCATCTGAGGACATCTTTAATATTTTTCTACTTGGTAGTAGTACTTGGATTTACGCGGACTCTTACTGAACGACACAACTCAAATTATTATTATTATTATTATTAGTAGTAGTGTTACAATTTGACCGATGCCAGCCTTTTCGATATGAAGGATATTTGCTTCAAACTTGGAATATAATGTATATAAGGGTTAAGCTCGAATCCGTGTAAATTTCAAGTCTGTAGGATGTATATAGAGGGGGGTCACCCCCGAGGGTGGACACCGATATTGCGCTTACGCCTTTGTTGCGTGATCTGCGTGGGTGAGTTTAAGGCCTAATGGGGGTTAGAAATTCGAGCGTGATGACGTAATCTCGGCTCGCCGAGATTACGTTAGTGCGCGAGAGCGCGCACACACACACACATACACACACACACACATTATTATTATTATTAGGTTGAAGAAGTGGAAACACTTCTGAGTTGTTTTAATACCCCTTCTACGTATCCTTCGTCACCTTCTGCGTCTCCTCTTCCGTCAGCGTCTTGCATAGCGTTCGAAATCAATACTGGTTCAATGCATTCATGCCCTTTGTTTCGTGTCTTTAGCGTTTGCTTCTGCCGCAGCAGCAGCAGCAGCAGCTCCGGGTCCGCCGCACCGTCCGGTTCCGGCCGCGATTCCGGTTCCGGTTCCGGTTCCGGGTCCAATTCCGCGTTCGCATCATCGCCCCGACGCAGGGTCCGGTAGATAATATGTGCGCGCGTGCGCATACACATACACATTATTATTATTATTAGTATTATTATTATTATTACGTCGAAGATTCGATTTCCGAAGGAAATCGAATCTGAGTCGAAAAATGATCCCTGTAAGGGATCGTTTTTTACGCACTCCGACTTTGGATTCCGCCGTGGATGCTTCTTCGCATCCAGTTCTGAATCCGATATATATCTACATGGGTTAGGGTTATCGTATCTGGTTAAAATTTGGAGGGGTGTTAGATGGGGAGGTAACCTCGTCGTAGACGATGTTACGTCCCCGTGGGTCCCCCGAAGGGGGACCCACCCCCCTCTTAAAAAATCGAAGTGTTCGTAATTGGCTGAAATTTGGTGAGAGGATTCAGAGTTGAATTTCTAGAAATACTTGGTATGTGAATCTGATGAGTTGGCTCCGGCACTGGTGCTGGAGCCACTGCGGTGCCGAGTTAATAAACAGTCGTATAACAACAAATGTTGGTTGTCTTTATAAGGGTTTATTGAGGGTCGTAGAACTCGATATATGATGGTTGATAGTCCGTATAGGGTGTTAGGACCCCATTAAGGGGGTTCCGACTGAAAGAAAAGAGCACAGAGTGCAAAAAACGAAAGGAGGAATGAAGAAGGAGAAAGTGAATGAGGAGGAGAAGAATGAGGAAGGTGGAAGAAGAATGAGGAAGGAGGAGTAGGAGTTGACAGCCGCACCGGTGTTGGCTCCGGTGCGGTGCCGAGTTATTAAATATTTGTGTAATGATCCAATGTTGGTGTCTTTATATATGTTATTGGGTCTGTAGATCTCAAATAATGGTTTTTACAGAACACATCAAGAAATAAAATTTCTTATTCTTTTTATGTTTATAACTTACAAATTTACGTTTTTTTACATACCCTAAAGCAGTAAATTCAGCTAAATCAAACGCACCATCCAGCCAAGCATCAGGGCACCCTCAGGACCATCCTTGATCTAATTGATCTATTGATTAAGGTCACATTTTTACTAAAATTGTCATGTTTAAACATAACATAAAATCAAGTTCTTTATACAAACATCAAACAATATATGTTGACGTAACAAAGTTTTCATAGTAATAAAGCTTACTTAGCATCATCTGAACTATGAATATAACCCACAACGAGAAACTTAGCCCATCTTAGACAGGAATAAATGGTTAACGTTAACAAAGTTTCACACTTAACACCAGTAAAGTAACTAACATATAACGTAACAAAGTTTTCACATTAATAAAGCTAACATAGCATCAACTGAACTAAGAATATAATGTACAAAGGCAAGCCAGACACATCTTAAGCAAGAATAAACTGCTAACCTTAACAAAGATCCACACTTAACACTAGCATAATACCTATTGGGTAAAGACAAACAAAGTAAAGTTTTTATTCTCTGTAAAGCTAAACTATGAACATAACATACTTAACACACAACGGCTACACGAATAAACAGCCAGCCTCAACATCTTAAACAACAAAGCGCACATAAGGGGGCAGTAAAACATGTTTTCAGGTGTATAACATATAATTTCCAATAAAAAGAACATTAAATAAATAAATACATTCATACATATAAGTTTTTAAATATATTAAACCATCTAATCAGGTGGACATAGGATTCTGTATAAATTGAGCAAGTTCTCCATATGTTTCTCCAGAGATTCAACACCATCCGAAAGGATGTAAGCATAAATACAACTTGCTGCACTAAACCATTTTTCTGCATATTTCGGTTCAACAGCACTCACTCGCTCCCGCCAGCGAGAAGTAAACGTATCCTGGCTGATAGTTATTAAGGCATTTCTGTATACTGCATTATACGGGAATCCACATGTTTCAGTGTAAATATCGTAGATTACACCATGAGCTATATGAATTAAGTCCTCGAGTATGGCAACAACTTTAAGATGAGACTTTAAGTCGTTTTTCATGTTAAACAAAGCTGTTATATTTGCAGATGTCTGAACAGTGAAACCTATACACGTACGCTTGAATGTGACAGCATCATTGGGTTTCCAATAGTTGCGTACATCAATACTTTTAACATTATCAGATGCAGTGAAAGCAACATCTATTCTAATATAGCCTCTCAAGCTGTCACCTCTGATTTCATCAAGAGATGATGTCACAGATGACACATACTCAGCCTTTATCCAAGCTTCGAGGCTTTCGATAATATTGAAGAATTCTTCAACTGATATGATTAAAGGTATATTACTTGCACCCCCAATTGGAACACAGGTAATATATTGCTCTCCATTCGTTTTACGAAAAAATGTAAATGACACATCGTTGGGTATTACAAAGATCCTCGGTAAAGAGAGTCTTAGAAGCAGAACGAGAGGTTCATATCAACACAGCGAAAATGTCTTACTGGCGAAATTCGTATGTATAAACAACCCTTATAGGTAAATGAGATTCTTTTCTTTCACCAATCAGAAGAAAGTAAACAAGAATACGGCGTACGAATGAACCATATCAGTTCAAAAGGGTATATATTCTCGAGGTTGTTCGAGCTGTTGTTGTTGTTGTTGTTGCTGTGGCTGTTGTTGTTATTGTTATTGTTGTTGTTGTTGTAGAGGTAAGGTTCCTGTGTTATATTTCAACGTCTCATTTATGCACAACATATGATTAAATTATCATACTGACCAACGAATATACTCTAGCGTAATAAGCTTTCCACATCAAATAAAGCTAACATGATGTAACATAACTAATAAAAATAATGGTAGCAACGACAACTCCTTCCCACCTTTCAGAAAATAACAACTCTAAACATGAAAATGATTTTATGCTATAACCATTTACATAAAGTGATGCAATACTTATTATATTTATTAAACAAACTGGTAAATCTGGCAACTGCGTATCATACAGAGGTGATTTGACAGCACTGTATAGACTTGGGCGCTGAGTTATATATATAAATCAGTGAGCTACTCGATGGTGTATTCATAATCATAGCAAAAGTCTAAGGCAAACCTAACATTATTCAACAAAAACTTAACATAGGCTCACGTTTCTAACAATCATCGTCAGGTTACACAGTAATATCTTACAAAAACTCATCATTTCTCTAGCAAATCAGACGTTAATTTTACATTGACATAGTAATATTTAACAAAGATTTATCATAACTTGACCAATTATTATACAAACCACCGAATAATTGTAAACATAACAAGTTTAAGGCTAAAAATAACACAAAAATAAGTTCTTTATATACTAACATCGAATATGCATGCTTAAACCAACAAAGCCTTTAGCGTCAATAAAGCTAGCCAATATCGGATAACCGCAACTTAGAATATAATGTAACAATGCTAACTTAACATAGCTCGTGTATGAATAATCAGCTAACATCCTGAAAATTTTCCCTACTTGTCAAAGGTAAAGTAGCTTAATAGGTCACACAATACTCGATATGTTCCCCTACTTTTCTCACATATCAGCAACAGGTAAAGCCGCATTATCTAAACAAAACCGCTTAACAAAGTGACCAATGCTATCAAAAGATAACATGCTTTTGGAATATGAATTAACAACGGCATCTTTCATCAAAAGTGTCATTCGTTTTGAGTATAACATCAATTGTCCTATGAATAAACATAGACATTAGCAAAATTCTGGGGCAAACCTAAATTACCCAGCAAAAACTTAACCTAGGCTCCCGTTTCTAACACATCCATCGTCAGCTAACACTAGTAATATCTTACAAAAAACTCATCCATTTCTCTAACAAATCAGTGTTATTTTTCACATTGTCATAGTAATATTTAACCATAACGGTACCTACTTACGAATAAACAGTTTTCATTAATCCAGTAAATCAAACACCCATCCGATGCAGTTCCCTACCGTCCATCGCCTGTGATCTATTGAACTATTGATTCAAGTCATATTTCAAGTATCATTTTGGACAAACATAACATAAAAATAAGTTCTTTATATACTAACCTACGAATATCTGCTTAACCAACAAAGTTTTAGCATCAATAAAGCTAACAAATCATAACCGCGACTAGGAATATAATGTACAAATGCAAACCTAACATACCTCACGTATGAATAAACAGCTAACATCCTGAAAAAATTCCCTACTGATCAAGGTAAAGTAGCTAACAGGTCACACAATACTCGATATGTTCCCACTTTTTGAGCATATTAGCAACAGGTAAAGCCTTATTATCTAACAAAATCCCTTAACAAAGTGACCAATCTATCAAAGATGCCACCATCTTGAACTATGAATTGACACCATCTTCATCAAAGTGTCACTCCTGTCGAGTATAACATCATTTGACCTATGAATAAACATAGGCATTAGCAAAAGTCTAGGGCAAACCTGACATTATTCACCAAAAACTTAACCTAGGATCACGTTTCTAACACATCATCCCGAAGGGCTGAGGCCTTACCCCTCCTTCGGAGGGGTAAAGCCCGCTTACACCCCTTCGGGTGATCCCCCCTCGCAGGATTCACAGCCTTTCAAGGGGCGCATCCCCCTGGGTTTTCTCTCGGAAGGTAATGTGTTGCTTCAGATACTCGTGGTTAATGAAAACTGTTTATTCGTAAGTTAAGTACGTTATGTTAAATATTACTATAACAATGTGGAAATAACACTGATTTGTTAGAGAAATGATGAGTTTTTGTAAGATATTACTGTGTTAACTGACGATGATGTGTTAGAAACGTGATCCTAGGTTAAGTTTTTTGTGAATAATGTCAGGTTTGCCCTAGACTTTTGCTAATGCCTATGTTTATTCATAGGTCAAATGATGTTATACTCGACAGGAGTGACACTTTGATGAAGATGGTGTCAATTCATAGTTCAAGATGGTGGCATCTTTGATAGATTGGTCACTTTGTTAAGGGATTTTGTTAGATAATAAGGCTTTACCTGTTGCTAATATGCTCAAAAAGTGGGAACATATCGAGTATTGTGTGACCTGTTAGCTACTTTACCTTGATCAGTAGGGAATTTTTTCAGGATGTTAGCTGTTTATTCATACGTGAGGTATGTTAGGTTTGCAATTTTTGTACATTAATATTCCTAGTCCGGGTTATGATTGTTAGGCTTATTGATGCAAAACTTTGTTGGTTAAGGCGCATATTCGTAGGTTTAGTATATAAAAGAATTATTTTTTATGTTATGTTTGTCCAAAATGATACTCGAAATAGGACTTGAATCAATAGTTCAATAGATCACAGCCGGGTGGGATGGGGGGGACTGCATGGGTATGGTGGTTTGATTTACTGGATTAATGAAAACTGTTTATTCGTAGGTTAGGTCGTTATGTTAAATATTACTATGACATGTGAAAAAACACTGATTTGTTAGAGAATGATGAGTTTTTTGTAAGATATTACTGTGTTAACTGACAATGATGTGTAGAAACGTGAGCCTAGGTTAAGTTTTTGCTGGGTAATGTTAGGTTTGCCTTAGAATTTTGCTAATGTCTATGTTTATTCATAGGCCAATTATGTTATACTCAAAACGAATGACACTTTGATGAAGATGGTGTTAATTCATAGTTCCAGATGTTGGTATCTTTGATAGATTGGTCACTTTGTTAAGGGATTTTGTTAGATGATGCGGCTTTACCTGTTGCTGATATGTGAGAAAAGTAGGAACATATCGAGTATTGTGTGAACCTATTAGCTACTTTACTTTGACAAGTAGGGAATTTTCCCCACGGATGTTAGCTGATTATCTCATACACGAGGTACTGTTAATTAGCATATTGTACATTTATTTCCTTAGTTGCGGTTATGATATGTTAGCTTTGATTGACGCTAAAGCTTTGTTGGTTAACCATATATTCGATGGTTAGTATATAAAGAACTTATTGTTGTGTTTTTGTTTGGATAAAACTTGTTATGTTTACAATTTTCGTGGTTTGGTATGATAATTGGACAAAATTATGATAAATCCTTGTTAAATATTACTATGTCAAGAATGTAAAATTAACGTTAATTTCTAGAGAATGTGAGTTTTTGTAAGATATTACTGTGTTAACTACCGAAGATGTGTTAGAAACGTGAGCCTAGGTTAAGTTTTTGGTGAATAATGTTAGGTTTGCCTTAGACTTTTGCTATGATTATGAATACACCATCGAGTAGCTCACTGATTTATATATAACTCAGCTCCCAAGTCTATACAGTGCTGTCAAATCACCTCTGTATGATACGCAGTTGCCAGATTTACCAGTTTGTTTAATAAATATAATAAGTATTTGCATCATTTATGTAAATGCGGTTAAGCATAAAGTCATTTTCACTGTTTCAATGTTGAAATTTTCCTGAAAAGGGGGGGGGTGGCGTGTGTCTAAAAAGATAAGCTTAAAAAACAACTTAGTATCTGATATGTTAGAGACATGCTTTGAAAAACGGTGTGACTAGGTTACGTTTTGTTTGTAATGTTAGTTACTTACTATTGGCAAGTATGGAACTTTGTTAATGATAGCAGTTTATTCGGGCATAAGGTGTGTCAGGTTTGTCGTTGTACATTATTTTATTAGTTCATGTTACATCATGTTAGCTTTATTGATGTGGAAAGCTTATTACGCTAGAGTATATTCGTTGATCAGTATGATAATTAATCAATGTTGTGATAAATGAGACGTTGAAATATAACACAGGAACCTTACCTCTACAACAACAACAACAACAATAACAACAACAGCCACAGCAACAACAACAACAACAACAGCTCGAACAACCTCGAGAATATATACCCTTTTGGACTGATATGGTTCATTCCGTACGCACGTATTCTTGTTTACTTTTCTTCTGATTGGTTGAAAGAAAGAATTTCATTACATTTAAGGGTTGTTTATACATACGAATTTCGTCAGTAAGACATTTTTCGCTGTGTTGATATGATGACCTCTCGTTCTGCTCCTATGGACGTCCTCTTTACGAGGATCTTTGTAATACCCAACGATGTGTCATTTACATTTTTTCGTAAAACGAATGGAGAGCAATATATTACCTGTGTTCCAATTGGAGGTGCAAGTAATATACCTTTAATCATATCAGTTGAAGAATTCTTCAATATTATCGAAAGCCTCGAAGCTTGGATAAAGGCTGAGTATGGGTCATCTGTGACATCATCTCTTGATGAAATCAGAGGTGACAGATTGAGCGGCTATAATAGAATAGATGTTGCTTTCACTGCATCTGATAATGTTAAAAGTATTGATGTACGCAACTATTGGAAACCCAATGATGCTGTCACATTCATGCGTACGTGTATAGGTTTCACTGTTCAGACATCTGCAAATATAACAGCTTTGTTTAACATGAAAAACGACTTAAAGTCTCATCTTAAAGTTGTTGCCATACTCGAGGACTTAATTCATATAGCTCATGGTGTAATCTACGATATTTACACTGAAACATGTGGATTCCCGTATAATGCAGTATACAGAAATGCCTTAATAACTATCAGCCAGGATACGTTTACTTCTCGCTGGCGGGAGCGAGTGAGTGCTGTTGAACCGAAATATGCAGAAAAATGGTTTAGTGCAGCAAGTTGTATTTATGCTTACATCTTTCGGATGGTGTTGAATCTCTTGAGAAACATATAGAACTTGCTCATTTATACGCGATCCTATGTCACCTGATTAGAGTGGTTTAATATATTTAAAAACTTATATGTATGAATGTATTTATTTATTTAATGTTCTTTTTATTGGAAATTATATGTTATACACCTGAAAACATGTTTTACTGCCCCCCTTATGTACGCTTTGTTGTTTAAGATGTTGAGGCTGGCTGTTTATTCGTGTAGCCGTTGTGTGTTAAGTTATGTTATGTTGATAGTTTAGCTTTACCAGAGATTAAAAACTTTACTTGTTTGGTCCTTTACCTCAATAGGTATTAATGCTAGTGGTTAAGTTGTGGTGGATCTTTGTTAAGGTTAGCAGTTTATTCTTGCTCAAGAATGTGTCTGGCTTGGCCTTTGTAATTTATATTCTTTAGTTCAGTTTGATGCTAAATGTTATGCTTTATTAATGTGGAAACTTTGTTACGGTTTATGTTAGTTACTTTACTGGTGTTAAGTGTGAAACTTTGTTAACGGTTCACCATTTAATTCTGTCTAGTGGCTAAGTTTCTCGTTGTGGTTATATTCACAGTTCGATGTGCTAAGAAGCTTTATTACTAATGAAACTTTGTTACGCTCAACATATAATTGTTTTGATGTTTGTATTAAAGAACTTGAATTTTAGTGTTATCGTTATCAAAAACGATACTAAAAATGTGACTTATCAATCAAGATCGTTGGATGCAGGATCGTCCTGAGGGTGCGCTGATGCTGGCTGATGTGTTCGATTTAAAGCTATCTGCTGCTTTAAGCGCTGGCGTATACGTAAATTTTGTAAGTTATAAACATAAAAAGAATAAGAATTTTATTTCTTGATGGTTCTGAAACATTATTTTCGAAATCTACAGACCCATAAATATATAAAACACCACAACATTGAATCATTCAACAAATTTTAATAACTCGCGCACCGCACCGGAGGCCAACACCGGTGCGGCTGTACTCCTACTCCTTCCTTCCTCATTCTTCTTCCAACCTTCTCATTTCTTCTCCTTCCTCATTCAATCTTTCATCGCTTCTTTCATCCCCTTCCCTTCCTTTGTTTTTTTGGCACTCTGTGCTCTTTTTTTTCAGTCGGGACCCCCTTAATGGGGGTCCTAGACACCCTATACGACTATAACATATATTCGAGTCTAGCGCACTCAATACCCTTATAAGACCACGCAAATGTTGTTATACGACTGTTTATTAACTCGGCACCGCAGGGGCTCCAGCACCGGAGCAACTCATCAGATCACATACCAAGTATTTCTAGAAATTCAACTCTGAATCCGCTCACCAAATTTCAGCCAATTACGAACACTTCGATTTTTAAAGGTGGGGTGGGGTC
>JABUQX010049340.1:2500-7500 GCA_015478945.1 Trachelipus rathkii | reverse complement strand
AATAATAATAATAATAATAATAATAATAATAATAATACTAATAGTAATAATGGTAGTAGCTAGATTTTACGTAGGTTCAATCCCTGAGTTAGTTATTTATTAATATTTATCTTTAGGTAATACGTTTTAATTTTTAGTAAAAGATTTTTGGTTAGAAGTTTTCGGTTTTTTTGAAGTCTGTGGCATTGAGTTGTAAAGTTTAGCTGCTTTGTAGCTAAGCTTTGAGTGGTTTTTTTAGTCTACAGAAGGGAGGGTTTATGTAAGTATTATTTCTTAGGTTTATTTGATTTGCTACGCGCCTTGCTTGGTTTGAATGAAAATTTGCTAGCAAGAAGTCACATGCATTGTTATGGATAATTTTATGTATTTCTTTCAGGAGTGATATTTTTTAGCAAGTCTTTAAACTGCAATATCTTTAGGCTTTTGAATAATGGTTGTGTATGGCTGTAAAAGTCTCTTGTATTGCTAATGAGGCGAATAAATCGCTTCTGTGTTACTATAACAGGGTGAATTACTGAGTTACTCGTGGTACCGTAGATAGGAAGACAGTAAAGTAAGTGAGGGTGTATTAGTGAATAGTATAATTTCCTAAGAATGTAAAGTGGTACAAAATTTCTTAATTTTATTAGCATATACAGGTATCTCGACAGTCTGCTAACTAGGTTGTTAATATGCTCTTTAAATGTCAGTTTATCATCGATTGTTAATCCAAGTATTTTAGCATTTGCAGCCCTATTCAGTTCTACATTGTTAATATTAATATTTAAATCGTTAATTGGTTTGTTGCTAAAAATTATGTAAGATGTTTTATTTAAATTTAAAGATAGCTTATTAGCATCTATCCATTTCATTATTTTTGTTAAAGTGTCAGTTGCTTTACGAGATAGAGACTCGGCATTTTTGTCATTTATTAAAATGGAGGTATCGTCAGCAAAAGAGACTGAAAAAGTGTCATGAGAGTTGAACAGATCATTTGTATATAGAGTAAATAAAAACGGTCCAAGAATTGAGCCCTGGGGTACGCCGGTTGATGTTTGAAGTGTGGCTGAATTAGTTTCATTTAGTTTTACGTATTGAGATCTCTCCTTTAAGTAGCTTTTAAACCATTGTAAGTTTGTCCCTTCAAAGCCCATTTTGTTCATTTTACTTAATAGTATGTCATGATCAATCATGTCAAAAGCTTTTGTGAAATCTAATAATAATAGCAGGGAGGAGTCTTTATTTTCTATATTTCTGTACAGTTTTTCGGTTAAGCAAATGAGGGCATCAGCAGTTGAACGTCCTTTTCTAAATCCAAATTGTGAATCATTAAGAATATTGTTTGATATAAAATATTCTGTTAACTGATTGAAAACTAATTTCTCAAATATTTTACTAATCGTGTTTGTGATAGCTATTGGTCTGTAATTTTTTGCTAGGCAAAGGTCTCCTTTTTTAGGTATAGGGATCACTTTTGCTGTCTTGAATATATTTGGGAAAATTCCTGTCAAAAATGATTCATTGAACAAGTGTTTTAAAGGGCTGGCTATTATGTCGGCAGCGAGTTTGAGGATGTGATTGGGGATAGAATGAACATCACATTTTTTGTTTTTTAATCCGGCGATTACTTTTTTTACCTCCGGGACAGTGATGGGAATAAAGGAAAAATGAGACTCGTAGTCTGGGAGAAAAGTTTCATATGATGTTTGACTAGGGGGTTTGTCTATCAGGATTGCTTACCGACTTTTACGAAGTATTCGTTTAGTCCGTCTTCGATCTTATTTTGGTTGGTTGTTAACTGATTGTTTAAATTCAGTTCTTTTATACATAGTGAGTTTTTTTTGTTATTGTTGATTAATTTATTGATTAAACCCCAAGTGGCCTTCGAGTCTTTGTTGCAGTCCTGGAATTTGTTAGAGTAGTGTTTTCTCTTTGCTTTCTTAAGAACTGCCTTTAATTGTTTATCATATGTGTTATACACTTGGAATGGTATAATTTTGTTTTTAAAGTTTCGGTAGAGTTTATGTTTTTGGTTGATAGAGTTTAGCAAAGCTGGTGTTAGCCATGGGTTTTGAATTCTTTTAGCACCAAGTTTTTTCGTTTTAATAGGGAATGATTCGTCGTAGCATTTATTTAATATGTTTACGAACGAGTTGAATTTTTCGTCGATGCCAATGTTCTCGCTGTATGTGAATGAAAAGTCAATTTCATTCATTTTGTTTATGTATTTCAGCCTTTGATGTTCACCATCTAGCCTGTATTTTATGGTGGTGAAATTTTGAGTTTTATTAATATCAATTTTTGCAAGACATGGAAAGTGATCGGACATATCACTTTTTATTACGAAGGTTTTAACGTTCCAGTTTAGGTTCCCCCAGATATGATCTATTAAGGACGGACATCTATTTTCGACGTTGTTTGGACGTGTAGGTAGCGTTATGTAATTGACGAAACCGTTTGATAACATTAAGTTTGAGAGAGAGTTTGCCTGATTTGTAATGTTCTCGTTGGAGAGATCAATGTTGAAATCACCCGCAATTATTACTTTAGAGTTAAGAAAGTGTGTTTGGATAATGTCTTTGAGAGCATTTATGAACTCTGTTTTAGATGAAATTTGGGGTCTATAAACTCCCATTACAATTATTTTATTCGATTTTATTTTTACGCTAGTTGCTAGTGCCTCTATGTGTGAGTTGACAATTGAAATTATTACTTCATGGGATGTATAAATGCCATTTTTTAAGTAAAGTGAAACTCCTCCACCCCGTTTGTTAGATCGAAATGCATGTGTTTCAGTATATCCAGGGATCGGATATAACCCGTTGTTATGTTCATTCAGAAATGTTTCGGTTAGTACTATGCAGTCAATTATGATATTTTGGTAACTTAGATAGTCCAGAAAAGTGTTGTGATGTTGCTTAAGGCTTCTGATGTTGTGGTGGAGAAGAGAGAAGTGGCTCAGTTCAGGTGTCTTTTGATGTTTCAATATGTCCGGATAGATATATTCAGAGGCTACTGGAATTATGTTTGAGAGTGAAACATCAGAGTGGCTTTCCGTGAACATGGTATATCCGTAACAATACTACTACTACTACTACTACTACTACTACTACTACTACTACTACTACTACTACTACTATACTATTACTAATAATAATAATAATAATAAAAATAATAATAATAATAATATACCAACATAATATAATAATAATAAACTTAAAAATAATTAAAAAATAATAATAAAAATAAATAATAATAATATAATAATAAAAGTATTAAAATAATAAAAATAATAATAATAATAATAATAATAATAATAATAATAATAATAATAATAATAATAATAATAATAATAATAATAATAATAATAATAATAATAATAATAATAATAATTAACAATAATAATAATAATAATTATAATAATATTAATAAAATTTAAACACCTGATAAAATAACGATACTTATATTTATAATTTATATCAAACAATATTATGATATAATAATAATTATAATAATTAATAATAAAAATAATAATAATAAATAATAATAATAATAATAATAATAATAATAATAATAATAATAATAATAATAATAATAATAATAAATAATAATAATAATAATAATAATAATAATAATAATAATAATAATAATTACAAAAAATAAAAAATAAAAAATCCTAAAAATGATAAAGTTAGAGTATTTATAAACTTTATAGTGTCGATTTAATTAATAGACAATTGTGGGCAAAATATATGTAACAAAGTTAACAGATAAATGAGCCCCAAGGTGATAATTCAATATCCTAGTGCCGTGGTATAACTAAAGATTTAAACAATTTTGATCGAGGATAATAATTTGGTGTCATATGGGTCATTTGTGAGATTTTAAGCTTTGTAGGAATCATTATAATTAATGTCACTTATTTTATTGATATTAACAATAGATGAGTAGATAGTAGATAGTTGATAGCTAGATTGGATAGATTTAGATAGATAGATAGATAGAAATAGATAGATAGATAGATATGATAGATAGATAGATAGATAGATAGCTAGATAGATAGATAGCTAGATATGATAGATAGATAGATAGATTAGATAGATAGATAGAATAGATAGATATATAGATATTATATATATAGATAGATAGATAGATAGATAGATCGATAGATAGATAGATAGATTGATAGATAGATAGACTATAGATAGATAGATAGATAGATAGATAGATAGATAGATAGATAGATAGAAAAAATAGATAGATAGATAGATAGATAGATAGATAGATAGATAGATATAGTGTGTGTGTGTGTGTGTGTGTGTGTGTGTGTGTGGTGAGAGAGAGAGAGAGAGAGAGAGAGAGAGAGAGAGAGAGAGAGAGAGAGAGAGAGAGAGAGAGAGAGAGAGAGAGAGAGAGAGAGAGAGAGAGAGAGAGAGAGAGAGAGAGAGAAGAGAGAGGTGAGAGAGAGAGAGGAGAGAGAGAGAGAGGAGATGAAAGAGAGAGGAGAGAGAGAGAGAGAGAGAGAGAGAGAGAGAAGAGAAAGTTTTGGTGTGAGATAAAGAGAAAGAGAGTGAGTGAGAGAGAGAGAGAGGTAGAGTGGGAGAGGGAGGTAGAGCGAGAGAGTGAGAGAGATAGAGAGAGAAAGAGTAAGAGAGAGGGAGTGTGTGTGTGTGTTTAGAGAGAGTGAGAGTGGGAGTGTGTGAGAGAGTGAGAGAGAGGGAGTGAGAAAGAGAGAGAGAGAGAGAAGAAAGAGAGAGAGAGAGAGAGAAGAGAGAGAGAGAGAGAGAGAGAGAGAAAGAAAGAGAGAGAGGGGTAGTGTGAGTGTGTGTGAGAGAGAGAGAGAGCGAGAGAGTGAGAGAGAGAGAGTGGGAGAGAGCGTAAGAGAGAGTGAGAGAGAGAGGAAGTGTGTGTGAAAGAGAGAGAAAGAGAGAGAGAGAGAGAGAGAGAGAGAGAGAGTGAGAGAGAGGGAGAGAGAGGGAGTGTGAGAGAAAGGGAGTGTGAGAAAATAATAATAATAATAA
>JABUQX010049339.1:0-23744 GCA_015478945.1 Trachelipus rathkii | reverse complement strand
CAAATTGCTTCGTTCAGTTCAGATTACGGGTGTTTTTATACGTTTTCGCATTTATCGTGAAACACTTTCGCGTTTTTCGTGCGCCAGCGCCAATATAATATATATATATATAACACCTTAATATATATATATATCTTATATATATAGATGGTCAGATTTTTTTAATGCTCACAGTATGTAACTAAGAACGGCAGGTCCTACAGTAAAACAAATTACATATATTTGGAATCAGCGGAAAATTCTAAGGATGGGATTTAACTTTTTTTTTTTTTTTTTTGGGCTTATTCATCAGTATTTTAAAAATTATTTCCCCCATTTGGAATCGAGCCGACGGGGGACAGAGGGGGACGTTTCATACCGGAGGGATGGTCGGAGGGACCTACGACGCAAAGACCAGACGGGGGTTCCAGGATCCATCCCCGGAGGGCGGGATTACTCCCCGTCGTCCACCAGGAGGCCGAGAGACCCCGACTCCCTGCCATCTTTTGCGGTTTACCCTATGGGGCATTCCTTTAGTTAAAAAAAAAAAATAATTTTACTTCCAAAAACACTTTGGTATTACTTTAATATATATATATATTCAAATGTTTGAATTTTATTTAATTTTTCATAAATTTTAATTTTAAATAACACATTTAAGTTAATATATACGTAACTATAAACAAATATTTCATTTTTGAAAAATTATTTAATGTAAATTTGCCGAAGCCAGTGTTACTTTTACGTGTTCGAACAGACTATACTTATGGGTTACAACAATATCCGATAACTTGGGATTATCGGAAAAAACAATCGAAATCTGATAACATTACCTCAAACCGAACTCATAAACAAAATAATCCATTACGCCCCATCATCTCCAACGTAAACTGCCCCACATACAAACTTTCAGCTTGGATCGCCACTCAACTCAAACCCTTAATAAATAACATTTCTCCCACACACCTAAAAAACAGCACAGATTTCATACACAAAGCACAACACCTCAATCCATGCACCCACAATTTCTATAGTTTTGACGTTTGCTCTCGCTTCAGCCAAACTTAAATAAGTTGTGTTCTGTAAGTTCCATATAAATGTTGCTGAGTATAGGTGAAAGGGGGGAACCCATACTCAGACCTCACTCTTAAACACAGCTATTTTCAATTCCATGACTCTTTCTTTTTACAAAAACAAGGTCTGAGTATGGGTTCCCCCCTTTCACCCATACTCAGCAACATATATATGGAACTCACAGAACATAACTTTATTCTTTCACACCCGCTCTTACACAACACCACCTGGTTAAGATACGTTGACGACATCTTTATAGCCCTCCCCCTGAACACTGATCCCAACCAAATCCTCCAGCACCTAAATAACAAACACCTTTCCATAAAATACCCTCTAGAACTTCCGAAAAACTCCACCCTTCCCTATCTCGACACCCTCATCTCCTGGCAAAATTCTCTATACCTTAACTTTTTACAGAGAGCCTAGTGCCACTTCTTCTTACATTCATTGGTTTTCCACCCACTCCACCACAATAAAAATAGCCACACTCACATCCCTCTACCTAAGAGCTTTTCGCTTGTGCTCACCTCAACACCTCACCAATGAAACCAACTTCATACGCAACACTTTCCAAAAACTACAATACCCCACACACATTATAAATAAATCCTATCAAAGCCAAAAACAACTATTACAATCACAACCCTACCACAAACAACAATACCATCAAAAAATCATATTTACCCATACCCATTACCAACATTCACAACATTAAACAACATATACCTAAACATATCATCCTCACCCCCTCAAACGCCATCTCACTCAAACAATCTCTCCACCCACCTAAACCTGCACCTAACCCTACTCAATGCATATACACCATACCTTGCCACGATTGTAACAGACTTTTCATAGGAGAAACCAATGACTTTGACCAGAGACTTTAGCAACACAAACAGGACCTAATAAACGACAATAGAAACTCCTCTCTCACTCACATCTCATCGCTCTTCCCTAAATCATAAAATACATATAAGCAACATGACCCCCATACATAAAACCTCCAACCCACACCTTAGAAAACTCATAGAATCCCTCTGTATACTATCTACTCAAAATTTCAACTCCATCCCCGGTGAAATCAAAATTGACTACTTACTAAACAGCTTAATCAACACACATTCACAACTTATCAAAACCATTAATGAAAAAATCCAAAACTAACTTACCTCTTTTTCGCCTAATCGTTCCCAAGTGTCGGAGATACCGCCGTTCTAAATTAGTCAAATTTCATAATTCTATAATTTTTGGTCCTGTATGTATGTGGGTGTGTAATTTAATGCGTGTATGAATGAAAGCATGCTTAGGTATCTATTTTTCAGAATTGTGTATGTATACCCGACTTGGTATTTATTATATATTTATTTGACTTATATATATATATAAATATATATATTATATATAGATATATAAATATATTATATATATATATAATAATATATATTATATATATATATATATATATATATATTATATATATATATATATATATATATATATATATATATATATATTAAAATAATAATATATTATATTAACTCATATTTTACCTGATAAATCTCTCGAAGTATATCTCCTATTTTGAGAAGGAGTATGATCCCTTGGGAAGTTTCACATTCGGTTTCATATGATATATCTTTCTACTTGAGTTTCTATAGCAGTATTAGGAGTTTCCATTTTACCCATTGAGGTATGTGTATAGTTCTCATCTAGTTGATTACATAGAGTATTTTTTATGTTTATCTCATATTCGTACCTCAATATAATGTTGAGTGTAGCATATGTTCTGATACGGCGCTTCTCTTTCACTGTGTTTGTATTAGTTAAATGTGATGTGTGTTGAGAGTACTGAAATTTAGCTTTCTCCAGATGTGTGTAGATTCTATATTTCGAGAGTTGTGCTCTCTGAGTGTTATGATTTGTGTATTCAAATGCAATCATTAGTCGATGAGCCGCATGATATACGTGCGTAGATTGGCAGCACCTAGATCCTGAACCCAGGCTTTTTTGTCTTGAAAAAGTCTAGCTATTAAAATTTAAATGTAATAATAGCTAACACAGGTTGCGCGACATCGAGTCTCAGACAATGTAGGGACATACTGTCGGCCGGCTCTTAAGGGCTCAACTTGTGTCTGTCCAAAACATATCACTTATGGAAGGAATACTATACCGCTGTAATGAAAGATATCTCTATTTGTTATCGCCGGTCGCCAAAGCTGGCGGAGGAGATCCCGATTGTCCCAACTGACGCAATTGCATATCTAGTTGGGCTTGTACGATAACTAACTTCTTTTTGGATTTATTAAAAATGTCAAGTACCCTTACTACCATATAGTGATGTGTCTATACATTTAGTGGGATAAGCTTCTGTTGTACGCGCTCAATAATAAAGCTAGTTTAATAGAAACTGTCTTATATATAATGTGTCCAGTTTTAAAATTCCGAAAAATGCTTCTAACGAACAACGCGCGAAGATATAGCAATAGCAAACTCGTCTCCAGAGTGGAAGATCCAAACATATGATTAGTGAAGTTAAACTCGTAGAATGTGAGCTAACACAGTAAATTGGAGAACGCAAAATATCACCAGTGTAATATTACTAAGCTACTCACTGAGTATATGATAAAACGGTAGTACCTCAAATAAAAAGGGCTCACAGGCAGCGGCTATAATATGCTCAGACAAAGATACCCGTTAGCCGGCGCCATCAATCATATAGCATTACTCATTATAGCACTATAGTAGGTATATATACTAATATAAAATAGTATATATATAATAAGTTAGTCGCACAAGGGTTATAGTTATATATTATTTAATAGAAGAATTATACGTATAAAAAGGTATACATATAGCTCACATAAATCACTTAACCTAATAGATAGTCTTCACATATATAAACTATATTAACAACATATATTAATACATATAACCTATAAGTATCACTACGTACTATACGTATAACACCTATAAAACAACACATCATCTTATATAACATAAATATACTCACCCCTATATATATATTCTGGATAACGATGTTATCAGTCATTTAACAAACATTCAAATTTCACCCTCTAAAATTTTTTTAGATTAATACCTACAAATAAAAACAATTTATGTGTCACTATCAACACCCCAAACTATAAAACCCAAAGCACCACCTACAACACCTACCTTGACTCACCTCACCCCCACACACCATATATATACCGACCCGCTATATACTCTCACCCATACCTATACCCGCAATACCGGCGAGCGTTGTATACGGAATAATAATCCCCCGCCCCCCAGTATCACCTATAACTAACTAATAAATACCAGTAACATATTACATAATTAACTCTCTATTATATTCTCAATATTTACTCTAGCAGATCTTCCCTTTTTATCCCGAGCTCTCTTATATCAGCTTTATGTCTTCGTTTACTGTGCTATCCACGCAGCAGGCCACGACCCGATGACATGATCGAAAATCCCTAATATAATCTCACCTACCACCACTACATATCAAACTCACCTATATCACTATGACGACACTATCATAAAACTACTAAACTAAACCCCGTAATTAACCATAGCCAATAAGCACTATCACAACTAAATACTCCCTACCTACCATAGCACCGTAATACTATATTCACCTTATAAATACCCACCTTATTATACCTATAACCCAATAATAATATTACTAAATCCCAAATAACTAATATTAATATAGACCTTCTCATCTGTATTATAACACAATGGATCAGTATTTAACAATTTTTTTTGTTAAATTTTTCCATAAATAATATTCATTGCCGACCCATATATAAAATAACCAACAGATCGACCATATTCACGTAGTACACGGACCCCTGAATATCAAAAAATATATAGGACCAGTTAAGTTTTACGAATGTTTTAAACTTTTTAAATTTTTTTTTTTGATTATTTTTAACTAAGGAATACCCAAGGGTAATCCGCAAAGATGGCAGGAGTCGGGAGGTCTCTCGGCCTTCCGAGGGAACGACAGGGTAGGACTATTTTCCCCCCCCTCCAGGGAGGTACTCCGAACCCCCGCTCTTATTGGTTAATTTGGTGTGTCGCGGGGGTATCCTCCCCCTTCCACTCGGGGTATGGAAAACGTAACCCCCTGTGTTCCCCGTCGGTTTACGGCTTCGAGACCGCTCTAAAAAAAAAATTTTTATTTTTTTATATTTTATATTTTTTTTAATATTATTTATTTACATATTTGTAATAGCTTGTTATATGATTGCCCAAATATAATGTTAATTGATTTTCTATTAAGTAATTACTTTTGAGATATTTAATTTATGAAAAAAAAATATTTGTTTTATGTTTTTTGTTTTTTAGATTTTTGTAATAGGCTTATTTACGGCTGATTCCAAATATATGTAATATGTTTGACTCGTTAATAGTTCCTTACTCTTCGAGCATTTTCAAGATAACAGCCATCTAAATCTCGAACAAAAAAAAATGTTGATTTTGATACATGAAGGAAAAAGACATATGGGCCGATTATTGACATCTTGGCTTGTTATCACTGAAATATCATATGTGGTAGCCTATAGTAGCAATATATTAAAAAAAAAAACAAAAAAAAATCAAAATGACCATTGATTAAACAGAAAAGGACCTATAATATATATATAATGATAAATATATAATAATAATAATAAGTGAAATATAATAACTATATATAAAAAATATATAATTATATAATTATAATATAGCGGATAATATATAATATAAGATAATATAATATAATATACCTAATAAATATATATTAAATAATATATATAATAATATAATATTATATAAATAAATAATAGATATATATGAGGGGTTTGAAGTAACGTAGATAAGTGTGAAGGTGAGTTCGGGGTGAAGTGAGGAGAATCCGCGGTGATGATAATCAGTTGTATGGTAAGCAACCAGAACATATATCTCAGTTTAAATATTTAGCTCTATATATTGGATGAAAAGGGACGATTGATGCAAAATGTACTTGAAAAGTGGTAGGAAAATGGAGGTGCAATTAAATTTGTGGAGAATACAAAGGAACTAAGTCTTGAGCTGACCATAGCTTCTCGTCAATGCTTATTAATTACAATTCAACCACTCCGTTTTTTTTTACTTTTTATCGCTTGCACCACCTCTTCATTCCACCATTCCCTATTAGCATTCTTAATTCTTATCTTAGCACATCCACATACTTCTCTTGCGCTAGGAACAAATTCTCCCCTTATTTACCTCCAGATTTGTTCAATTTCATTTTGCTCACATTCATCTGACTTATTTGAAACTAGTTCACACATACTTTATCCTTATCCCTTATTATAGTTATATATATATATATATATAAATATATATATTTTATATTATATATTATAATAATATATACATATGTAATATAATCTATACTTATAAATATCATAATAAATATATAATTATAATATAAATATATATATATATGACCCTAAATCAGAATTGAAGGGTCGTCTGTCCCGCTCCAACTAATTTGATTTTGAAATATGGAACCCTATTCTTCTGAACGAAAATCAACATTTGTCTATCCTTATCTGAAAAATGCTATTCATTCATTTACAAGCAGTCTTGGCATTCAGAGTCTCAACTTACAATATACGTTTGAAGGAATATTTCATTACTTTCGCTCGAGCTACTATTCAAATGGCACTACCAGATTGTATAATAATCACCAAAAGAATTCAACAATTTCACATATCAATTTTCAAAGTTCAAAAATTTTTCCCAGTAAAATAATATTTCATCCCTTATCAGTAATTATTTTACGAAGCAAATAATGGTTGGTTATATATATATATATATATATAATAAAATATATATAAATACTATATAATATAATATACTATATATCATATATATATATATAAATATAATATATATAGTTATAGTTTTACTAATATATTATATATATATATATATAATAGATATTAGTTGTAGTATATATATATATATAT
The DNA here is from genome assembly GCA_015478945.1 of Trachelipus rathkii. Taxonomy (NCBI): domain Eukaryota; kingdom Metazoa; phylum Arthropoda; class Malacostraca; order Isopoda; family Trachelipodidae; genus Trachelipus; species Trachelipus rathkii. Next base: position 16,680 of record JABUQX010049339.1, on the reverse strand, counting down.
ATATATATATATATAAATTTAAAAAAAAAGCATTATTATGATTAATTAAAGCATCTAGAAATTACAATGAATTATTTGATTCTCCCTCCATAGTGAATACAATATTTGGATGTTTAGTATATGAGGGAAAAGAATTAATAAAGCTGAGAGAAGTAATCTTTAATATTAGAAAATACCCTCAATCTCATAATCTTTCAAATTTATTGGTTTGAATTATAAGAGGTCGATTATTTAACAATATTATGCTAATGGAACATAGAGATAAGATAATGGTGAAAGTAGGGCCACGGGTTGAGTCCTCATCATCATTCATCTGATAAAAATAAAGCCTATAATTATATAATAATATTGTTTCTCTTGTGCCAGATTCAAGGAACTTTGTAGAACTGTGACCTATTAATCGATGTGATTTGTAGGAATGACATAAAGATACATATAAATATATATCATCTATAGATTGACAGGTATAGAAAATTATATATATTATATATAATAGTATTATTATATATATATAATATAATATATATATATATATATATATATATATATATAATCAAATATATTTGGAATAGATTACAAAAATACAAAAAAAAAGTATTAATCTTATTATTACAATTTTTATTATTAATAACATAGAAGCATTTTTAATTATTATTATTATTATTATTATTATTATTATTATTATTATTATTATTATTATTATTATTATTATTATTATTATTATTATTATTATTATTATTATTATTATTATATTATTGATTATTATTATTAATTATTATTATTATTATTACTATTTATTATTATTTTATATTATTATTATTATTATTAATTATTATTATTTATAATTATTATATTATTATAATATTATTATTATTATTATGTTATTATTAATTATTATTATATTATTATTATTATTATTATTATTATTATTAATTATTATTATCGTATTTGTATCATTGATATATTATTATCATTATTATATTATTATTATTAATTTTATTATAATAATTATTTATTATTGTTATTATTATTATAATTAATTATATTTATTTTATTATTCTAAATTTATTTTTATATTAATCTATTATTGATTTATTATTATTATTATTATTAAATCTCTGATTTAGACTGATCTTTTTCCAAGATTAATTAGGAATCGTATTATTTTTTATATATTACTTTTTAGTAATATATTTGGGAGAGCTAGCAGCTATTCATCATTTATTATTTTTTATACTGTATGCACCGTCTGCAGTATATTTTATTTTATTCTTTATTTCTTTCAGTCGTATTAAGAAGGTTCTTCACCTTCTGCGAGTTGCAAAAAATTTAACACACCCTTTTTAAATTTGACTCACCAGTACGAATTGACTATTATCCGCGTTTAACATTAAATAAAATCACTATAAAAAATAAAAAACATAATAAAAAAACATAGAAGACATCATCAATGAGAAAAGAGATAAGTATGATAAAAATAAAAGCAGTCAATAAAAATCTTATTGGAACGTCCAATGTTATGGTGAAGTTCAAATTTAAAAAGGGTTATGTTAATTTATTGCAACTCGCCAGAAGGTGAAGAACCTTCTTAATCGACTGAAAGAATAAAGAATTAAAATTAAAACTAGTACTGAGACCTTGTGCATAGATGAATGAATAGAGAGAGGGGACGAAAGGGAAGACAGGTTGAATATGGTCTTCATCAAATTTCCTTTTATATGATGTTCTCTATTCTCGTTGACTGCCGGAACGCCTCATATATATATATGTATCTTGCAAATCCGCACGAATGCGTCTCTCCGATACTACCACGGCACTTCGACCTTACCACACTATCCACGCCAGAGTCTACATGCTTCTTGTTTCAGCAAACAACACAACCCCTGTGCATGAATATACAAGCTCCGCGCACACATAGGAGGCTCAGCAGTGCCGACGGGTGGACGGGGGGGTGACAACTAAGCTGAGTTTATTGTAACCATTACGGCGGATTAAATTTTCTACGTAAGGTCGGTGACAGGATTTCATAAGGTGGTTTATGCTAATCTACTCAGCGTCCAATCTGTTGTCTTCGGATAGGCGTCCAGGTCTTTCGCACTATTTATACGATCTACCTCAATCCCTGTCTCGCAGTTCGTTTGTTTCCATTACCCCGTTAGGTGGTGATGGGCGGTATCGCAGTGGAGAGGGTTAAACTACCCTTCCGTCGCGACATCCAGCAGATACCAAAGAGCGGGTGTATTTCGGAGGACTCCTCCCGTGAGGGGGGAAAATAATCCCCTCTACCCCGTAGTTCCCCGGAAGGCCGACGGAGACCCCGCACTACCTGCCATCGGGGTCGTTATATACCCTTGTTGGTAATTCTTGTAGTAAAAAAAAAAAACTAAATTTAATAGAAACTACTTTATTTTAAACGTACGAGGAAACCAATAAAACAAGTGTCTCTAAATAGGCCCTTCTAATTCATATTCTATAATTATTAACAATAATTTTTTTATTTTTTTTTTATTTTTTTACATTTTCCTTTATGTGACTTCTTTTACCAGTGCATTCCAAAAAATGTGTATTCCTTTTCGCTCGTAGCTATTTGTAGGTTTTTCGAAGTATTATCTATATATATATATATATATATATATATATATATATATATATATATATTATATATAACATATCCTATATAAATATAATATATATATATATATATTATTTATTTATAGTATATTATATATCTATATATTATACTATATATATATATATATCTATATTATATATAATATATATATATATATATTATTAATATATATCCTATATTATATATATGATTTTTTACATTTCCAGGATAAAATTGGGACCAGCATTCCTGTCAATAAGTATTTCCGTTGTACTGTAGCAATTAATACGTTTTTAATCGATACATATGACGGCATCCAGACGGCGCACCATTTATATATTAATAATATAATCATATATATATCTATATATATAATATATATATATTAATATATATATATATGAAAATTATATATATATATACTATATATATGATATTATATTATATATATTACGTCTGTACAAAATATTATTAAGTTAATTTAAGTTCGCGAATTGCATCTAAAATCAAGTACGTGCAAAACCGATTTTCGTTTATGTTTAATATTTAGCCTCTTGAATCCGAATATATAATAGGAAATACTTTGGACAGGTATTATAATGTAAATTTTATTATTTATTATTAATTATTATATTATTATTATTATTCTCATTATTATTATTTATTTATTTTATTATTATTATTAATTATTAGTATTATTATTATCATTTTTATTATTATTATTATTATTATTATTATTATTATTATTATTATTATTATTATTATTATTATTATTATTATTATTATAAAATAATATAAATAATAATAGTCTTTGACAGCCAAATTATATTATTAAATGCTTTGAGAAATTTCATATTTTATTTTTTTCTCGGATAAAATAGAAATACATATCTCAATTTTTGTAATATTTTTCATTTTAAAATGGAAAAGTTTGTACATAAATTTATTTTAATAATGGTGTGTAGCGCAATTTGAATGAAACAGTGTTGCTCGATCGTGAGAATTTTAGCAGGTGTCTCCTATTTTTTTTTAATTTATATTTCAGATGTTGACGATTGTCCCTCCCATGCCTTCTAATGTTGTTGTCTGTATTTAGCGTTCGCTTGTTTGAGGTTAGTTGTGGTTGGGTTTAGCGAAGAAAGTTAAAGAAGATTTGTGTTTTATTGCAACATTCCTGGGTAAACCTGGAGAGTTTGTGGGTTTACCCAATGAATAGCCTCCGAGGTTGGCTGTACAATTGATAATATATTATATTAGTTAATATTCATGAGTACGTGTATAAGTAGTTTATAAGAGAATATATAAAAATACGGGACGTGTAACTAGTCATTATTTATTATATATAAGGTATAATCAACATCTCTCATATATATAGTAATAACTTTATTGATGCAAATTTGAGTTTATAATATATAGGATTTATATAGGTGGTGTGAGATATTAATATGTTTAGTACAAATTATAAAGCTTATATATTTAGATTTTTATATTAAGTTTATAGGATCTGCAAGCTATTTAGTCCTATATCGTTATATATATGCCCTATGTTGTTCTGTGTAGCTATAGTTAATTTATTTAAATTTATATTTTAATAAGTTGTGTATTATTATTATTATATTATATATATAGTATTATACGTTATACGGGTATAGTTATATTATATAGAATATAAGCCTTTTAATCATGTCATAGTTCTAATCATTATTTGATAATATCAATATCTATATATATATACTAGTTAATTATATATAAATTTAGCGTGTTCAGTATATATTATTTTAATTTATAAAAGGTGTTTTTTAATTAATGTTGTTAACACATCTATAAGCTATATAATTATCTTATATAGAGTTTCTGTTACTCATGTTATATTTATATTTGGTACATAATATATTTAATATTTATATTATATATAGTGTAAGTACGTACTACAGCATGTTTATCATTAGGTGATATAAAGATCCTCCTCTCAGACGTCATACTAATGACGTAAAAAAGGTACTTAGTAAAAGTAGGTATTTATATAATATTTAATATTTATTAAAATATTTTTCAAAGAGTTTTTAAGAGCATTTGTTTAATTACTAAATATTTTGTATACTATATATTTTTATATTTTAAATTAATAATATTTATATGTTTATAATATATCTAAGTCATAATATATTTCTTGCTCTTCAACTAGATATCATATTATGTATAGATTGCTTAATGATAAATGATTATTATAATTCAGCTGTTTTTATAACAAGTTTTAATATAGATATATGTATAATATGTCATGATATATAGTAGTGAATGATTTTATACTTTTTCTATTCTTGTATTTTTTTGGCTCTGTTATATATTGTATATCATTATTTGATTCTTAAGTTAAACTGCTTTCGAATAAATCTGTAAAGAGATGCTAAAGTAACCATAGAACGTTTTAGCTTTACTGTATTATTTAAAATAATAAATTAAATTAATATATGATATATATTATATAATATAAATAATAATATTTTCTTATTTATATATATATTAATATTTTTAAATATAAGTATTATTGCTAATAAATATATAAGATAATTTTGGGAATTATTATATTGATTTTACATTATATTAATATTATATATATATATATAAGCATGTATAAATTAGTTTATTCTCGATTTCATAATATAGTGGTGATGAGAAAATATTTTATTATATATAATATATTATAAATTAATAGTATATTATATATATATATATATTATTAATTATATATTATATAATATTATATATATGTATATATATATATATAATATTATATTTAATATATATATATATTATATATTAATATATATACTAATAATTAATATATATATATATAATAATAGTATCTATAATATATATATTTAATATATTAATAATATATATATATTATATATATTATTATATACATAATATTTATATATTATATATATAATATATATATTAATATATAATATATATATATATAATATATATATATTGAATATATAATATTATGTCTGACAAGAATTTATATTTTTACTACTATATTAATTTAATATATTATAACTTAATAATATGTAATATTGTTATAAATTAATTTACTGGGGAAGAAACCATAATTCTAATTTCAAACTATAATCAATACATAAAGAAATATAATTGAGAATAATTAGTTTTTTAATAAGTATAATATAATATATCTACCTACTATTTTTTATATATAAAGATCACTCTTTAGGTTTGTTCATAATATATATTAATATATATAAATTATAAAATTTATAATTATTCTATTATAGGTACTTATCACAAATACATTATTCATAATATATATTTCCGTGGGTGAAAAAATGTTGAGTTTTCAAAAATATCCTTCAATTCAGACAATATATTTTATTTGTAGCATTGATATTTATGTATATTTGTAAATATATATAAATATATTTGTAAAACAAGCTAATTAATTAGTGATACGAGTAATACTCATTTGCTAAAGTATTAAGAACATCCCAAAAACATTTATTCACTAATCTCACAAATGATAATAACAAACTAGATTGACTCGCTCACATTCAGAGACGAGGCAGTACCTCTCGAGAGCCCCCTCGCATACCTTTATCATAAGTGATTGCGTTGGTAAAACTAGAGGCCTACTAAAGCGATTGATACCATTTAAACAATGCTATATATCAGTGTCATTCAGTTATCATTTTTTATCAAATTCTTCTGAATATGGGTAAAGTGAGAGGTTACCCATAGTGCACCTCAAGGACTCGCCAAATAAGATAACTAATGTAGAGATTTACATGTTAAAACATTAGAACACTGAGTAAGAGTTCTAGGACACAGTATAACAATGTATAAATCTATACTTCTATGATTCTGGTTGTGGTCGAAATAGAGAAGTTATATCAAAACTTTAGAGTCTTGATTTAGTTGTGCGGATTGTATATTATATTCACTAGCGATTAGTAATTCCTTTGCCTTAAACAATACATCTATCACAATTTATTCAATTATTTGAAAATATAAAAGTAGATTGAAAGTTAAAACATAAATAATATATATAAGTATTAAACTTAAAATTTCTGACTCTAATTTAATCATATTAATATATATATATAATATATATATTAATATATATATATATATTAATATAATATATATATATATATATATATATATTAAATATATGTAATTATATATTATAATATATATATATAATATATATAAATAATATATATTATATATATATTAATATATATATATATTTATATATATAATATATATATAATATAATTTATATATATTAATATATAATATTATATTATATAATATATTAATTAATATATACATATATTTATTTATATTATATAAAATATAGTATATATATATAAATGTATATTATATATTATATATACATTTATATATATATATTATGATTAATATATATTTAATAATATATATATAGATATATAATAATATATATATATGTATATTATATATATATGAGGAGCTTATGTTATTACTAATTTTTTCCTATCAATATATATTATATATATAGTATATTAATATATATATATAATATAATATAATATAATTATATATATATATATAAGATAATATTAAAGCTATATAGTATATATTAATATATTTAATATATATATATATATATATATAGATATAAATATATTAATATAATATATTATATATATTAATATATATATATATATATATATATATATAATATATATATATAATATATTTATATATATTATTATATTAATATATATATATATAGATATATATATATATATATATAAAATATACAATATATATATATAATAGTATCTATAATATATATATGATAATATATAATATAATTTTTATATTTTAATTATTTTAATACTTTATTTATATAGAACATATATGAATATAACATTATAAATTAATTATATTATTATGTATATTATATATTATTATACATTAATTTTTATATATAAATATATATCAATGTCAAGCATAAACATTGCTGACTTATTAATTAGTTTTTCAGGTTTTAATAAATACAAAAATCGATATTTTTCAGACCTCCAGTTAGTAGAATATAACGTCTCAATATTATAGCGCTGATATTAATAATATATTATATATATATATATAATTATATTATAATTAATATATATTATAATTCTATATTTATTCATATATATTTATATATATATTTAATTAATATTTAATAATATAATATAATTAATATATAATATAAATATTATAATATATATATATTAATATATATTATATATATTTTAATATATTAATAATATATATATATAATATATTTATAATATTAAATATAAATATATATATATATAATATATATATATTATATATTATTTAATATATATAGTAATATTTATATAATATATATATATATTAATATATTATTAATATATATATATTATTATGTATATATTATATTATATATATAATATATATATATATATATTATATAGTAAGTATATATATATATATAATACCAAGATCTCCGTCGCTACTTCCTTTAAATCTCAGAGGCCAGGGCAAAATAGACTTGTCTAACTTATTTGCTTTTCCTGCTATATATATATATAATCTAACTCAAGTGTGAGACTAAATGGCCTATTAATTAGTTATGTGCGTGATATCGTCTCACATTATAAACTTTTGAGTCGCTAGTCAGCTAGGTGTTATAGTGATCCCTTACTCGTAGACTAATATATAATAGGTTATACGTATCCAGTATGCTCAACTCCCCGTGTAGGAAGGTATATACGTATATATATATATATATAGTATAGTGTAGTGATATATATATAGGTAATATATATAAGTGAGTGAGATAGTATAGTGATGTAGTGGTATGAGTAGTGCTGTCTCTCCTTAAAAATATAGATAAATGATTCGTAGTGAAAGGTTGAATATATTTTTGAGGATGAGATGGTATATGAAGGCGGAATGAGTAAGTAGGTTTCGGATCCTCGATTATCGGTATCTCTCGAGGTAATATTTAGTGTGGCACTGGTTATATATATATATTGTTTAGTATTACTCAGGTTGCTCGGTGACTTGTAGATTCTAGTTTAAATTAATTTGTTTGTGAAAATAATTAACATAATATTATGTTGTCTACTTTATATTATGTGTATTATATTAGAACCCTGATTAGATTTGAATATGTAATGGTTATTGTTCGTTAAAGGTAATTTATATATATATATTATATATATTTACTGGGGGACTCACCCGGAGGTGAGGGTTTCTCTAGTTTAATAGAAATAGATAAAGTAATAAACGATCTAATAGTAATGAATAAGAGCAAGGGCTAGTCGGAGTCGGAGTAAGTCAGATAATAGAAAATGTAAGTCGGAGAAGGTGATCTTGAAGTCAGAGGTAAGTCAGAAGTTGAAACATACGGCACCTAGGTGCTAGCTCTCAGTTGTAAGGTATGCACTTAGATAGTAAAATTCATTCAAGTATATATATTATAATAACCAAAATTTATGTTCCTTATAATATATATATTAATATATTGTATATATCGTAGGTCTTATAAGTATATACTATCGAATATGATTAGTTTTCAAGATACTTATTCAAATGAGGTGAATAAATAAAATAAAAATATAAAATAAAATAGAAAAGACCCTCGTATTGTGGATATATAATAGAGACCAATCTCTGATCAACTAATTACGATGGATAAATGTATGAAGTTTAGTAAGCTGTAGATGAGAGAGAGACCACTCGGTTCATGTTTACCACTCTCAATGATTTTGCCTCGAGAACGATCTCGGTTACATTGTGCACCTCGCAATACAACAACCATGCTCTCCCTTCATGAACTTACATAGTAGAAACAAATATATAAACGAAAAGCCATGTGAAGACACAACTAAAATGTGCTCTCAGTGAAAAAAAATATCTACAAAAGCGTAGAGCTAGTACACACGGAGAGAGAGAGAGAGTACTATAGCTCTCGGTGAAGTACAAGGAAGACGAGTCATATATAACAATAAGAGTACATAATGACGTTAAATATTTTATAACAGCGACCAAAACTACCACTGTCTAACCAATATCAAGATGGTGCGTACTGGACACCACGTTGATTATGTTAGAGTACTAATAGATTATAGTATATAAACAGGCTCAGATTAGATATCATGTAGGTTTTATGTATATAAGTTACTTAACTTTAGTGAAACAAATGGCAAAGTACGGTGTAATATAAATGTATATACAACAAAAAAAAAATTCCTTTACTATCGTTACCGTTAACGTAAAAGCACGTCCAACTGTTATGATAAATCCCCAGTACAAAAGGGTAAAACTCATTCTTGAAAGACTAACATTAAAACAGTACAAGTGAAATTTATGTTAAAAATGATGTAACAATAAACCGTTAATCACGTCTTTCAAAAATGGATTTATTTTTAGGAACACCTAACTTTGAGAAAACTAGATAGTATTAGTCAGTGAATTAATAATAACTAGATTACTCTCGCCAATAAATATTATATTGTGCTGTTGCCACCACATTAAGTACAGTCCATCTCTCGCGTGCGAATACGCTTCTTTACCAATTCTACGGTAAGAAATTTTACTGTGAGATATATAAAGATAATACATAAAATATTACAAATAAGACTTATCTTACATTCCTCCATTACAACCCAGATAAGTTTTAGATAAATGTCTATAATTTTGAGAACTCGAGATTGAGGAAAACATATATAAAATTACTAGTTACATAACTGTGATAACTAATTAACACCTCAGGTGAATAATATAATTAAAACTTACCAATACTGCTGATGATACATGATAGATAAAATACTCATTATTGTGAATTACGATGTGTAAATAACTTCCCATTAGGGTCATACTTCATAAATAGGATATGAATATAATCATTGTAATTTTATACAGGTATGAGTCCATATACATAATTAATAATACGACATCTCAAGTATAACTAAATTTAACTGTATTGGGAACTAATTATATATTTTGAATTAATATTATATATATATATAATATATATATATATATATATATATATATATATTAATATATATATATATATATAGATATATATATATATATATTATTATATATATTATATATATATATATTATATATATATATATATATATTAATATATATATATATATATAATATATATATAGTATATAGATATATATAATATATTAATAATAATATATATTATTAATATATATATAATATATTATATATATATATATTATATAATTATATATTATTAATTATATATATTAATATATATATATATATATTATATATATATATATTATATATATATAGTAATTTATTAATAATATATTATTATATATATATATAATAGTAAATATCAGAGCTAAATAAGACGCCCTTACTCATGTATAATTTAAGTATAAGGTATCAAATGAGGTAGGAGACCTGATAATTATTAAATAATAAAAAAAGTAATTTCATATGTTCATAGTATTATTTACATATAATTAATAAATGGCTGTTATAATGTTAAGAGTCGTTTAGCTATTATACTATTAATCTCATAACTTAGAATTAACTATATCCTCTTTTCTCTCAGACAGCAATATTTATAGAGCGTTTTGAAAATGAGGATCTAGTAATTCAATAAAGATTCCGAAAAGCGTAACGCTCTAGAATCTAGAAGACCATTTTATGAAAAAAAAATTTCTTATTCACTTTAATTATATTTCGAATAGTTTTCTTATTAAATATGAAATTCAGCGCCTACCTACCTTAGATTATATATATTATACTATATATATATATATATATATATATATATTCATATATAAATTATATATTATTTTAAATATATATATATATATATATATATATATTATATATATATTAAATATCTATATAAGATAATTAATTATATATATATATAGTATATAATTATATTAATATATATATATATTAAACCATACAGATAGACTAATAAGTATTATGATGTGAATAATTCCAATAGTTATTATAAATACCAAGCAATATACAGACCTGTCATAATGGTATTTTAAATTAACATACTTAATAATTTTATTCTTGTTGATATACCTCGATCATGAAAAGAAATACATTTATTTTAATTTCAGTATTTCTAGATTTAAAATAGTGATCTCTCGGCTCAACGTAATTAAAGTTAATTACAAAACAGAAGGCTTGAATATTAGCACCATCGCTATTTATATTAAATCTTTGCATAAATTTCATGAAATGGTAAACGAGGAAACATATAAGAGATAGCCAGATATAATAGTATAAATATGCTACTCAAGTTTACATTGGGAAAATGGAATTAAAATTTCTTCTCAATATATATTAGATTTTATTTAGCAATTTCCGAATTTATTGAATTCCTGTTCAGAATAAGAATCAAGATAAACTTTTCTTCTTCTTTTTTTTTTTTTTTTTTTTTTTTGTACATAACTATAAATTGTATCACAATCATTAGTACTTTCAAAAAGTATACATTTATTACTAAAGTATCATTAATATATCGTGTATATAATTATAATACAAAGTGATATTCTCGATTCTGAGTATAATATAACTGTTGGTCACAGTTCATTATTGAAGATAAGCTTCAAAAAGATAATGAAATAGGATTCTATATAATAATATATTTTACTCAATAGATTTGAAAATTATACTCAATGTTAATGATTATATTAGAATTAATATTATAGAATATAAGTGTATATAATAATAATAATAATAATAATTAATAAATATAATAAATATTTAAAGTGAGATATATATTAATAATAGATAATAGATTAAAAGTTAGATTACTCGAATTTCATCTACGTAGTGAATGAAAACACAAAATGAAATAAGAAAAATTATATTATATCAGAACAGTTCTATGATTATAAAATATATCTAAAATTTTTATGCTCTCTTATGGATATTATTACACCAGGTGAGTGAGCCAACCTTGGTACGGATATATATATGCGTACCAAACGTTGGTTCGACATTGGTATATAACTTAGCATTTATTTAAGTGGCGCATTATATCATACGGGCTACTTTATATGATGATTAATTATTATATTTATTTTATCTAGTATCCTACGTCATTACGCATATATATAATTATTATTCCGATATTTTATTTAATGAAATATAAAAATCTATTTTATATCCAGAAATTTGTTAAATCTCTAATATAATAATTAATAATAAATAGAGTATGACATAAAACAAATACGTGATTAATAGTTTGTGCTATATTTTGTATATGCAGTCTGAACCGTTTGAACCATTCCTTAAAGTTAAGTTACTATAATTAAACTTCATGTATTTGAAAACATTGAAATTACCTTTACATAGAAGATTAAGGTTATTCTTGTCATCTTTCCAGTATCAATATAAATATTTTGTTGAGTTTATATGACTCATTGAATTAGTGATGAGCAGTATCTATTCTCTCATATATATATTTCATTAAATTTAAATTTATTTGCTATTTTTATTATTTATTTCATATAAGTGATCTTATTAGAAACTAGAGAAACTGTTTTAATTTCAATTACAATAAAAGTAAATTCCATAAATGCTAATGTGAGTATGGTGGAAAACCATATATTTTCTTGATTATTTCTTTAGATTAATATTCATATTATTAATATATATATATATTAATATATTAATATATATATATATGATTTTAATTATATATATATTAATTTATATTAATATATATATATTATATAATATATATATAATAATATATATATATATATATGTATAATATATATATATATATATATATATATAAATATATATAAAATATAAATTATATATAATATATATTATATAATATAATATAAATATATTAATATATATATATATAATATATATATATATATATTATATATATAATAATTAATTTATATATTAAATTATATATATATATTATATTAATATATATATATATATATAATATATATATATATAATTATATAATATACTATATCTATATATATGATTATCAATAATATTATGGTACTGAATCTGAACTCGTCTCATATAAAAAATTTAGGTGATAATACGTATTATATTATATATATATATTAATGTATGCATATAAAATAGAGTTGGCTACACCCTGAGATTTATCAACAGTTATTGATTATCATATAATAATTAAAATTACATTAGGATAATATATTAATATAGAACTGAGAGATAAAAGGTATTACTAAGGGGATGATTTTCGTATGTTACCATATGGACCTCAAGTATAAATAATTTAATATAATATAATTAATATTAAAAAAGTTAAATGAGTTAAATTTAATTGAATTAAATATAATAATAATTATTCTTTATAGACTATTATAATGAATATATAAATAATAATAATAAAAATAATAATAATAATAATAATAATAATAATAATAATAATAATAATAATAATAATAATAATAATAATAATAATAATAATAATAATAATAATAATAATAATAATCCTGATATATTCAGTGTAGTAATCCCTATTTCTAAGATATATCGATATTATTTTGTTCCGATAATATAATTCTTAAGTTTATCTCGGAATATCGTATTGTTCTATACCCATACATATATTAACTTATTAAGTTGCTCGATAAACACGTAGAGATGTAACTAATATGTTTTACCTGACTAATAATTTACATTACTTATTATATTTTTTTTAAATGTATATAAATATATTTGTTTATATTAATTTACTATTATTTAACTTAATATGTAAATATTGAGTTTAATAAAATAATAATATTTAAAAATAATAATAATAAAATTCAAAAATTTATAAGTTATGTACTTATCACTTTGCAAAAATTTTTACTTAAAGATTTTTTTTTTTTTATAATTACGTATATAAGATTTTTTTTAAACTAACACAAATAGAATAGGGCAACGCAATAGCAGGCTCGCGTATCAGTACTATTGGTAGCAAGAACCTCTAACGTTGCAAACAGCAGCTTTCTGCCTAAGAGAAATAAATAAATCGCGAGCGAACTAGTGTATCAATATGATGAAACTCACATTTGAATACTTATATAGTGCTAAAAACATTACTATAAGAATACATAGAATCGCTTAATTTATCAACATCCTGAATGCATAATTTCATGCGCGGATGCGTGTTTCAAAATTCGCGCATAGTGAGAGACCTTGTCACCTATAGACATGACATAGACAGTGACGACGCTTATCTCATTATTCACTTTCATCCAATTCCTTTTTGATTAGCTTCTTTAATTTTTCCCAATAATTCTCTTTCTAAGAGCTTCTGAATTCTGAGATAGGAGATATGGGCCATTATGGCATATTATCATCATTCAACAATAGTGTTAACAATAGATGATATTTATATGGTGAGGATGTATTTTTCTTTGTTATAACACACACATAACAATACACACACTAATATATATTATATTATATATATATAATATAATTATAATATAATATATACTATTAATATTAATATATTAATATATATATATTAATATATATAATATATATATTAATTATATATATAAATAATATATATAATATAATAATATTAGAGCCATAATTTTATAAAATAATTTTTTATATTTGTTTATATATATATGATATGTGAAAATAAAAATTACAAGACGTTTTATATTTCTTTATTAAATTACTTAATTATTGCATGTGCATTCAAACTCAATTACTCTATAATTCTAAAGTAATACATTTGGACAATACTCTCTATAGATGGCAATAATTTATAAAATCGATAATTTAATCTTTTATATTAATATAATAATAATAAATAAGCTCTTTTGTAAGATAAGTTAAATACGTATACACTTTATTTTTATTTTTAGCATATAATAAATTTTTTACAAACGCACAAAATAATAATAATAATAATAATATAATAAATATTATATAATAAATAAATATATAATATATATATTTAATGTAAATAATAAATATATAAATACATAAAAATATCCAATAACAATAATAATAATAATAAGAAATTATTAATAATTAATAATAATTTTAAATAATCAACTAATCTAAAATTACATAATCTTAAAATCATATATAAATTAAATTAGGGAATAAAAGTAACACAATTAATTAAAATATAATTAAATAATAATAATGAATCTAATAAATAATTATATCAATAGAGAAAGATAAATATGTATAAATTATAATAATATAATAATATATAGAATACATACTTTATAATTATTCATAATACTAATTACTTATTATAAAAACAAAAGATACTATATTAGAAAATACTAATTACTTAAATAATTACATACTATAATTAATTAATAATAATTAAATTAAATAAATATAACATATAATAATAATATAATCATTATATATATAAAAATTATTTATATTATAATATAATATATTAATATATAATATATAATATTCATATAGTAATATATATATATTATATATATATTATATATTAATATATATAAATATACATATATAATTACCACTAAATTATTAGTATGAAGTTAAAATTAATGTATTTTAATAATAAAAAGTATAATGAGGAGTATAATAAATATATCTAACAATTAACTTTATGAAAGTTTTTAAACGAAATAAATTAATAGTGATTAAGCTAACAGTTTAGATAGGAAAAAAAAGAAGTTATCAAAAACTATAATAAAAGACGTATTATCTAAGATGCAAACCAAAGAAAAATGATCTAATATATACTATATACTATCGTAATATGTTTACTAAATTAAAATGTTTATTCTATATATATATATATATTATATGTAATTATATTAAATATTTATCCCTCAGATCTTATATAATGGAGTTAACATTGCTAATTTTGGTTCGATGTTATGCAAGTATACTAGTATTAACGCAACACAGCACAAACCTATTTACAACTATATATTTGACTTTTTAAGCCCTTTGAAGAGATGCAATTTCATACTCATTTCTCTCAA
>JABUQX010049338.1:30000-33920 GCA_015478945.1 Trachelipus rathkii | reverse complement strand
CGTTCGGTCCATCTCTTCTTCGATCTACCCTCGGTCTTCTCCCCTCCGATGTCCCTCCCATTTCTTTCTGCATTCTTTCAGGCTGCAATCCTCTCCAGATGCTCCCACCATCTCAATCTTCCCACATCTATCTTCAGTATAATCTTCACTCCTACAGTTTCTCTCGCGTTACGTTCGTTCCTTATTGTATGTGTCGTCTTCTGCTTCTTCCCAGTCATTTGTGTCTCAGAGCTCTCATTTCCTGCCACTTGGATTCTACTCTCCTCTCTCCTCGTAGTGGTCCACGTTTCTCCATACAGCAGCGTCGGGGTCAGTATACTTTCGAAGATTACCCTTTTAACATCCGTTCCAAACGTTTCCGTCCTTCATCAAGATTACCAATGCTCTCAAACGCTTGTCCAAGTATTTTTTCCATTCTCTAGTAATGCTCTCCACCACATCCTCCTCTCTGAAAACTTTGACCTAGATAAACCCGCCAGAAAATCTACCGCCTTCAGCCTCTTTCCCCTCAGCATTCCTCATGCCCTTCAGTCGTTTCCTCCCGTTACCATGAATTATCTCTGAGTTCTGATACGCTATCATAGCGTCCTCTCACCGTTTTCATCCCTCCTCCTCTTAATCCTCCGCAAACAGCCTCATTACCTCCCGTATCTTCTCCTGCTCTTCACTCCAACAGGCTATAATTCTGTCCGCATTACGCCATAATCCCACAAAGATCCCAATCTCTCCTTCGCTTCTAACTTATTGCCACACTAAGATTAATCATGAACAATATAGCCGATAATACATCCCTTGTTGTAAGCGTCCCTGTGTTTTACTTTCGAAACCATATATCATTTTCCACTCTCCGTCTGATGCTTCAACTAATTTGTCGTACTGAACTCATTATTATTGCTTCTTCAATCTTCCAGTCACTCCATAATTTCTTCCATGGATCGTCCATAGTCTCCTCCCGCGGTACAGAATCAAAGCCTTTTGCAGTCAATTAAACGCAACATAGAATCTCTTTGCCGTTTCTAACATCTTCTCCCTATAAACTATCCTTAGTGATAAACAGGGATCTGTCGCTCCTCTTCCTCCTCTATACCCATGTTGCTCCTCCTCCAGTCTCGGCTCCACAATCACTCTCAACTTTCTCTCCAGTATTCTTTCAATATTATATATTTTTGTCAGGTGGTCTATCAATGCAATTCCTCTGTAGTTGTCACAATTGCTTGGATCTCCTTTACATTTATATATTGGTATTATTATACCTTTCCCCCACTCCCATCTCTCTGGCACTTTTCCCTCTCTCCAACAAATGTTTAACAGGTTATGAACTCTCTCCTTCTATTCCTCTCCTCCCTCCATCACCAACTCGACCGCCACTCCATCTTCTCCAGTCACTTTGCCCCTTTTCATCTTTTTTATAGCCTCCTCATATTCCTTCCATGTAATCTCCGCTTCCTCTTCTCTTTCTCCTCGCGTCTCCCCTGTCCGCCCACCAGCTTCCTGCTTTGCTCCGTATTCCTAGGTTCCAACAAGTCTTCCTAGTCCGCTCCACCTTCATTCCTTTCTTATAAATATATATAGTATATATAATATAATAATATATATTATCTATATATATATAAATATAATATATATTATATATAATATAATATATATATATATATATATATATATATATATATATTATATATATACAGCAATTTACAATTACTAGCCCCGTTTGCGAAAGAGCCATGTAAACTACAGTCCGTATGTCAGTAACTAAAAAGTCCTTGTTGCAAAATTTTTTTAAAAATAATAATAAAATAAACCTCTAATAATAAAATAAACCTCTAATGGCTGGTTTGGTAGTTTTAATTCATAAATAAATGTTAAATTGAGAGTTATTCTTAAAAGAATAAATACCGCCTGTCTTTTCAGTACACATAACCTGCGAAAATGTTTTTTTTTTTTAATTAAACCCAAAAAAATTTTTTAATAAATCATGAATCATTTAAGATATTTCTTTATTGCTTGTTTGATATTTATAAAAAGAAAAGGAATTGTTTGGAAGTACTTTTTGACAGACTAATAATTCTTGAATAGCATTAAAAATTTAAATATTATCATATATATTATAACAGGAAGAATATCTTTTGTATTGACTAAAATAACATGAAGAAACAAGTTCATTAAAATTTTGAAACAATCTTTTTAATAAAATTGCGATTTAAGGATTCTTTCATTTTATTATATAGGTGATATATATATAAATATATATATATATAATATATATATATATATATATTATATATATATATATATATCAGATATATATATATAATATATATATATATTAAGATATATATATATATACATACCATGGAAAACTTTAAACATATATATATATATATATAATATATATATTATATATATATATATATATATATATATAATATATATATATATATTATATTATATATAATAAATATATATATTAGACATAGTAATATATATATTTTATATATATATAAATATATATATAATATACTAGATAAAATTACTTATATAATGTAAATACTGCAATCATATATTATAATATATATTTATTTAAAAATAAAATTAATCAAACTATATACATATAATATTTATAGAAATATATTTTAAATATATATATAATAATAAATATAATATATATATATGCCGTATTACAGTTTTCAAATTTAACAGTATAACTAAAACTAATTGTAGAAAAAAAAAAAAAAAAAAAAAAAAAAAAAAAAAAAAAAAAAAAAAAAAAAAAAAAAAAAAAAAAAAAAAAAAAAAAAAAAAAAAAAAAAAAAAAAAAAAAGAGTATATTATCAAAGTTTGCTGCAAAACAATTTTGTTATCAATTTCAGGACAAATCTAGAAAATGGAGAAAATTTACTTCATATATTTCCATATACGTATTACTCCTTCATATGCAAGACAAAAACTTTACATATATTTTGATTTTCTTTTTGTTTTGTTTTTGTTTTTTTTTATTGTCAATTTAAAATCTTAAATTGTGTGTAATTAAATTTATAAGCACTCATTATCTTAATATTCTTACAACTTTATTTCGTTTCCAAATTTCAAAAATGCGCAACACAACGTCGCTAAGATATGCATATATTATATTATAAATATATTAAATATTTATATATATATATATCATATATATATATATATATATATATATAATACATATAATATATAATATATATATATATATATATATAAATATATATATTCAAAAGGTATCCGACCTTTGTTCATAAAAAAAAACTCATATCCAGATACAACAAACTTACACTAATCTCCTTCAAAGTAATCCCCTTGGGCTGCCACACACGTCTCCCAACGGTTCTGCCACTGTTGGAAGCAGCGCTGGAACGCCTCATTTGGGATGGCGCGCAGCTGGTCCGTCGCATTCCGCATAATGTCTTCTCTGGACTGAAATCTGATCCCTTTGAGGGGCATTTTCAGCTTGGGGAAAAGCCAGAAGTCACACGGAGCCATGTCGGGAGAGTAGGGAGCCTGACGAAGCACAGGTATGTTGTGTTTGGCCAGGAAACTCTGTATCACATGTGAAGAATGGGCGGGTGCGTTATCGTGATGGAGCTGCCAATTGCTCGCTGCCCACAAATCCGGCCGTTTGCGTCGCACAGCATCACGAAGGCGACGCAGAACCTCTAGGTAATACTCCTTGGTGAGGGTTGCGTTGTGTGGCCGCGCGTACTCGTGGGGAGCCAAGCTACTGGAGTTAAAGAAGACCGTCAACATGAGTAGTGATAGAGTAAAACCGGATTTTTGCCGTCGGGGATGTTGGATGTTTCCATTGTGATGAATGCACCTTGGTTTCTGGTAGCAATCATAAACACAGTACTCATGCATCGCTAGTGGCCACTATGTTGAGGAAGTTGTGA
>JABUQX010049338.1:7500-12500 GCA_015478945.1 Trachelipus rathkii | reverse complement strand
CATTTTTATAAAAAAAAGTCACCTTTTTTTAAACCTTAAAAAATATTAAATATTTAGTATATTAAAAGTAAGGTAATATTTTCCAAATTAAATTCTAAAATGATTTACTTCTAAAAGAAAATTGGTTGAGAGAAATAAAAAAATCTATTTTGAATCTGAATTTAATCTTCTTTTTCCCCGGACACACATTTAAAGCCGAAACAAACCTTGGATGCAATAAATATATAAATAAATAAACGAATTAAATAAATAAATAAATGAATAAATAAATATATAAATAAATAAAAACCTTTATCGGACTCTGAAATAGTTTTCTATCCTAATTTCTGGGATTACAAAAATAGATTTAAAAAAATAATTCACTTACAAATCTGGGAAAGATGCTGCAATTTATCCCTTTTCGATCATCAACGAGGATAACACATCTCTAAAAAAACTTGTCTGTGTCCTCTCCCCCAACAATCAATATGAGTCTGCAGGGACAAAGACTAATGTTTATATATATATATATATATATATAATATATATATAATAATAAATATAATATATATATATATATATATATATATATATATATATATATATATATATATATATATAAACTATAATTTAAAAAATATAAATATAAATATATAATAATAGAAATAATAATATAATATATAATAATAATAATATATATATAATAATATATAATAATAATAATAATAATAATAATATATATATATAATATATATAATAATAATAATAAATAATAATATAATAATATATATATATATATAATAATAATAATATATATATATATATAATAATATATCATAATAATATATATATAATAATATAATAAAAATAATATAATAATAATATGTATATATATATATATATATATATATATATACTGTATACTGTATATCCGACTTTAATATTTCGCGGGTAACAAATGAAGCTAGGTAGGCTTGATTTGGTGTTCCTATGTAGGCGATCCTAATGCGCATGGGTAAATGTTTTCCACCTGCAAAAGCGTTCAGTCACCGAAAAACCGCCATTAAGTGAGCAAATGTAAGTGATAGATAGACGTTGGATTTTCGTTTTTGACAAAATGACGGAAAAACTTGAACAACGGTACTGCATCAAATTTTGTGTAAAGCTTGGCGATTCCCAAGTGCAAACGACGAGGACGAGCAATGGGTACCACACAGATAAAAGAGTGGTACAACCGTTTCAAAGATGGTCGCACATCAGTGGAGAGTGAAGTACATTCTGGAAGGCCTCCCGAAATGAGATCGTCATTGACCAAGCGAGGACCTTAGTGATAGTCAAATTACGATCAGAGAACTTGCAGACGAGATGGGCGTAAGCGGTGGATCAGTTCACTCCATTATGAATGAAGATTTGGGCTTCAGGAGAATCTAAGCGAAGTTCGCACCAAAGCTGCTATCAATTGAGATAAGTTCGTACCAAAGCTTCTACCGGTTGAGCAGAAACAACGCTGTTTGGAGATCGCACAGGACATGCTGGAAACTGTGAACAGTGATCACAACTTCCTCAACATAGTGGTCACTAGCGATGAGTACTGTGTTTATGGTTACGACCCAGAAACCAAGTTGCAGTCATCACAATGGAAGCATCCAACATTCCCGACACCAAAAAAAATCAAGGCAGGTCCGAATTAATGAGGTCATGCTAACCTTTTTCTTTGACTCTAGTGGCTTGGTTCTCTACGACTACGTGCCAAACGTCACAACAATCACCAAGAAGAATTACCTAGAGGTTTTGCGTAGCTTATGTGATGCTGTGCTACGCAAACGGTTATATTTGTGGGCAGAGAGCAATTGTCAGCTCAATAACGAGAGTGCACCCTCCCATTCTTTACATGTGATACAAAGTCTCCCGGCCAAACAAACATACCTGTGCTTCGTCAGGCTCCCTACTCTCTCGACATGACTCAGTGGGACTTTTGCTTTTTCCCAAGCTGAAAATGCCCCTCAAAGGGATCAAATTTCTGTCCAAAAGAAGACGTTATGCGGAATACGACGGACCAGTTGCGCGACATCCCAAATGAGGCGTTCTAGTGCTGCTTCCAAAAGTGGCAGAACCGTTGTGGGACGTGTGTGACAGTAAAAGTAGATTCCTCTGAAGGAGATTAGTGTAAGTTTATTGTATCTGGATATGAGTATTTTTTTATGAACAAAGGTCGGATACCTTTAGAACTTTATATATATATATATATATATATATATATATATATATATATATATATATATATATATATATATATATGTATATATATATATATATATATATATATATATATATATAAATAATATCTATATTGTGTTTGTGCATTTTTATAATTTGAAAAAGAAAGAGAGCATGTCATAATAATTAATATCAATGAGCTCTTATAAATTTAATTAAACACAATTTAAAGATTTTAAATTGACAATAACAAAAAACAAAAAACAAAAACAAAAAAAAATCAAATATATGTACAATTTTTCTTGCTTGCAATATGAAGGAGTATTACGTATATGAAAATATATGAAGTAAATTTTTCCTTTTCCTCAGATTTGATCCTATATTGAAACAAAATTGTTGAAGCAAATTTGATAATATACTTTTTTTCTTATAAAGTTTATATCCAAATAAAAATTGAAAATTGAAAACTGAATACCGGCAATATATATATATATATATATATATATATATATATATATATATATATATATATATATATATATATATATATATATATATATATATATATATATATTTTTATTATATATAAATATATATATATATATATATATATATATATATATATATATATATATATATATATATATATATATATATATATATATATATATATATATATATATATATATATATATATATATATATGTTTAAAGTTTTAAATGGTTATAGAAAATATATATATATATATATATATATATATATATATATATATATATATATATATATATATATATATATATATATATATATATATATGTATATATATATATATATATATATCACGCTATATAAAATGAAAGAAATCCTTAAATCCAATTTTATTAAAAGATTGTTTCAATTTTAATGAACTTGTTTTCTTCATGTTATTTTAGTCATACAAAAGATATTTCTTCCTTTAATATATATATAAAAATATTTAAAATTTTTAATGAAGTCTAATAACTTTATTTAGGCCAATCCTTTCAACAATTCCTTTTCCTTTTATGAATATCAAAACAAGCAATAAAGAAATGATTTAATGATTTATTAAAAAAAAAAATTGGTTAATTAATTTACCAGGTTATTGTACTGAAAGAAAGGCGGTATTTATTCTTTTAAGATAACTCTCAATTACAATATTTTATTGAACTTTCGCTGCGAAGACAAAGTTTTATTGTTAAATTGTTTATTTTATTTATTTTTAAATTTATTTATTTATTTATTTTTTAAAGTTTTAGCTTATTTAGTTTTTATATTAATTAAGATACGACTGTAGTTTAACATTGCTCTTTCGCAAAGGACTAGTAATTAGTAATTGCTGTATAATATATATATATATATATATATATATATATATATATATATATATATATATATATATATATATATATATATATATATATATATATATATATATATATATATATATATATATATATATATATATATAAGAAAGGAATGAAAGGTGGACGGAACACTATGAAGACTTGTTGAACGTAGAATACGGAGCACAAGAGGAAGTGGTGGCGGACAGGGGAGAAGCGGAGGAGGAGAGAGAGGAGGAAGAGGAGATTACAATGGAAGAATATGAGGAGGCTATAAAAAAGATGAAAAGGGGCAAAGTGCCTGGAGAAGATGGAGTGGCGGTCGAATTGGTGATGGAGGGAGGAGAGGAATTGAAGGAGAGAGTTCTCAACCTGTTGAACATTTGTTGGAGAGAGGGAAAAGTGCCGGAGAGATGGGGGGAAAGCTATAATAATACCAATATATAAAGGTAAAGGACCAAGCAATTGTGACAACTACAGAGGAATTTAATTGATAGACCACCTGGCAAAAATCTACGAAAGAATATTGGAGAGAAAGTTGAGTGATTGTGGAGCCGAGACTGGGGGAGGAGCAACATGGGTATAGAGGAGGAAGAGGAACGACAGATCTCCTGTTTACACTAAGGATAGTTATGGAGAAGATGTTAGAATACGGCAAGAGTTTTTATGTTGCGTTTATTGATCTGCAAAAGGCTTTTGATTCTGTACCGAGGGAGAGACTATGGAGAGTCATGGAAGAAAATTATGGAGTGAGTGGAAGATTGAAGAAAGCAATAATGAGTATGTACGAAAATATATATATAATATACTCCCTTGATTAAATGATATATGGTTCGAAGTAAAAACAGGAGTTAAACAAGGGAGTGTATTATCGCCTATATTGTTCATATTATATTTAGATGTAGTAATAAGTAAAGTGAAGGAGAGATTGGGAGTCTTTGATGGGGATATAATGGCGTATGCGGACGATCTAGCATGTTGGAGTGAAGAGGATGAGAAGATACGGGAGGTGGTGAGGCTGTTTGCGGAGGAGTTGGAGGAGGCAGGGATGAAGATGAATGTACATAAAACAGAGATATTAATGGTAACGGGAGGAAACGATGAAGGCATGAGGATGATGGTGGGAGGGGAGGAGGTGAAGGCGGTGGATTCCTGCGTTTATCTAGGTGGATGTTTTAACAGAGAGGGAGGATGTGGAGGAGAGATTACTAGAAGAATGGAAAAATATGGACAAGCTATGAGAGCATTGTACCCATTGATGAAGGACGGAAACGTTGGAATGGATGTTAAAAAGGTAATCTTCGAAAGTATACTGACCCCGACGCTGCTGTACGGAGCCGAAACGTGGACTACTACGAGAAGAGAGGAGAGCAGAATACAAGCGGCGGAAATGAGAGCTCTGAGAACAATGACTGGAAGAAGCAGAAGAGACAGAATAAG
>JABUQX010049337.1:37500-42500 GCA_015478945.1 Trachelipus rathkii | reverse complement strand
TTATTTTATACACGACATTGGGGGACGAACGAAGAACGAAATATGGGGGAAAAGAGAGTTTCATCACTTCAGGGTGTCGGGAGAGGGGGATAAGATTTTATTTTTTTCCGGCCTTTAAAAAAATTTTTTTTGAAAAGAATATCGGCTTTCGATATTAAGAAAAAATATCGATATATCGAGTCAAAAATATCGATGATATTTTTTCAGCCGATATATCGATATATCGATATTTTATTTTCAGTATCGAATCAACGATATTTTTTTTTACTTCTAGAAATTTTGAGCAGTTTTCTTTTTTCATAAAATAACATTTAAGCAAAATGTGTGTATTTTTCAGGCGCGTTTGGATGATGGGTACATTTTGTCTGACTCAGGAGTAATAGGGAAGGAGGTCAGATAATTATACAAGAGAAGTAGAGGCCTATAGGGAAGAACAATTTATATATATATATATATATATATATATATATATATATATATATATATATATATATTATATATATATATATATATATATATATATATATATATATATATATATATATATATATATATATATATATATATATATATATATATATATATATATATATATATATAACTTTGCCAAATATTTTAAAGTTAAATTGCCAAATAGGGTAAATTAGTTAATGTAGCGTATATCAAACGAAAGTACAAATAAAAATAAACATTTTTAGAGGTGAATAACTTTGTCCATGGTTAAAGTTACTTAACGGCTACACGCTAATAGGGTAAATTAGTAAATGTAGTGTATATCAAACAAAAGTACAAATAAAAATAAACATTTTTAGAGGTGAAGCTAAAAACTTTTAAAAGTAATTAAATTTTTTTGTGTATCATCTGCCGAACTACTTTCTGACTGCGTGAGGGATACAGTCATAAATTTGGGAGAATAGGTGGAGCCAAGTGTCTTTCACCCTTAAATC
The DNA here is from genome assembly GCA_015478945.1 of Trachelipus rathkii. Lineage (NCBI taxonomy): Eukaryota > Metazoa > Arthropoda > Malacostraca > Isopoda > Trachelipodidae > Trachelipus > Trachelipus rathkii. Next base: position 41,553 of record JABUQX010049337.1, on the reverse strand, counting down.
TGCCCCTTCCCCAAATTTCACCGACCTCCGCATCACATTCCCCCAATATTCTCTTTTCAATCTTTTAAGAAAATGATATTATATGGGCAACTAAACCTTTTTATATACGTTATGAAAATAAAATAAAAATAAGATATGTATTTGTTTTTCAAATATTATTGTATTTTTTATCAGATGTGTCCATAAGTAGTGTTTTAAAGTTCTAGGGGTGAAATTAATTTTTTTTTCCTATGGGTCACCTGACCTTACCTGACCTTACCTGACCTAACCTAACCTCATTTGACCCCAAGAACAACATAGAAAAAAAAATAGGAAAAAACTTCATTTCACCCCTAGAACATCTATTTATGTATCATAGAGGCTACCTGTGAAGGGAACATCTGATTCTCCCCGTTCTACAGCCGTTAAGCACCCTTGTCCTAGACCAAAGTCTCTTAACGGCTACATCGGAACGGAGGTCGGATCAAAAAAAAAAATTTCACAGATAGACTCTATGATACATAAATAGATGTTCTAGGGGTGAAATAAAAATTTTTTTATATATATTTTTAAGGTTAGGTTAGGTTAGGTTAGGTCAGGTCAGGTTAGGACAGTCCAGGTCAGGTCAGGTCAGGTCACTAAGAAAAAAAAATCTCATTCATTTCACCCTTAGAACATCTATTTATGTATCATAGAGTCTAGAAAAATTTTGATTTGACTTCCTGATGTAGTTGTGCTATATCTTGTCCTAGACAAAGTTACTTAACGCTACACGGAACGGGAGGTCGGATCAAAAAAAAATTTTCAGATAGACTATGATACATAAATAGATGTTATAGGGGTGAAATGAAATTTTTTTATTATATTTTTTTTTTTAGGATAGGTTAGGTTAGATTAGGTTAGGTCAGGTTAGGTCAGTCCAGGTCAGGCCAGGTAACTAAGAGAAATAAAAAATCTCATTTCCCCCCTAGAACATCTATTTATATCATAGAGTCTACCTGGGTGAAATTTTATTTGATCCGACATACCGTCTGTGTGTAGCCGTTAAATTAATCCTTTGTCATATATATATATATATATATATTATTATATTATATATATATATATATTATATATATATATATATATATATATATATATATTATATATTATATTATTATTATATATATTATTATTATATATATATATATATATATATATATATATATTATTATTATTATTATTATTATTATGTATATATATTATATATTATTATATATATATATATTATTATTATTATATATATATATATATTATATATATATATATTATATATAAGATATAAAGAAGAAACATATATATATATATATATATATATATTATATATATATATATATATATATATATATATATATATATATATATATATATATATATATAAACTGATATTTTTTTAAACCGATATATCGATATTTTTGACCGATAGTATTATTGAGGGCGATTTGATATTTTTTTAAAAATATCGATCATAGATATTTTTCACATATCGGCATCCCTTCTTTGAGTCTCATTTTGAAATTGAATATTTTCATGTTGATATGTACTAAGGAAAATCGAAATTAAGACAAAGCCAACATTTCCAATATTCTATTCTAATTTTCCTCTATTCCTTTCTAAATCATACTTAAATTCATCTATCATGGCCTTGAAAGTTTGCGACAAAACAGTTTTGTTCACCGAAATATTTTCTCAGCATGTGCAATATATATATATATATATATATAGTATATATATATAGATATATATATATATATATATATATATATATATATATATATATATATATATTATATATATATCAATGGCGTGTGGCTTAAGCGTCATGGGGAAGCTACCTGATCGTAAGAATCTTATGCGCTAGAAACAAGATCCTGGATTGATCTTTGGGAGAACGAATTTGAGGCCTAATAAAGAAGATGTTAGTTCTAGGCGAAAACCCTACCTGAGAGTGTTTAACTCGAGGACTGGCGTCCGAAACCATTGCGCCGATAAATGGTTTTCTAGAGTGCTCTAGGGTTAAGAGTTTCGGGCCAGAAGAAGAAGATGCTGGACCAACTGACAGGGCGAAAGCCCTTCCTGGGAGTTGTTATATATATATATATATATATATATATATATATATATATATATATATATATATATATATATATATATATATATATATATATTAGTGAGAGATCGAATAAACGCAACCGCAAATACGAAGCAACGGCACATATTTCCTTTGACAACTTCAACTCGCAACCGCGGCTGTCACTGGTTCATACAACCGCAACTGCAACCTGCAAATCGCGGTTGTCGTTGCCTAAACCGCAAATGCGGCTGTCGGAAGTTATCTTTAAAAATACAAAAATACTCTCTTATGCTATCAAAACTTTCTCTCTCTTTTTATTATATATATATATATATATATATATATATATATATATATATATATATATATATATATATATATATATATATATATATATATATATATATACTATATATATATATATATATATATATATATATATATATATATATAAACAAGGGAAAACACAATAAACGTGTGAATATAGTATTATTATAAATCCCCACATAAAAATAAAACAAAAGAAAAATTACAAAAACCACGAACTATACTTTCGAGAGGACATACCGCCTCCCCGCATTCAGGCTCGTAAATAAAACTTCAATAAAATTAAGGACAAAATAGTTTGTTAAAATAGTTGGTTGTTTAAGTGATGTTATTTAGATATTTCATAAAATAAGATTTTTGAAAATTTAAAAAAAATAAAATTGGTAAATTCACCAAGAATAAGATTTAAAACATTAAGATTATTTGCATTCTTAGTTAGAAAAGATTCTAATCATTGTTTTTGTGAGCGTCTATGACGGGAGATATCAGCTCTATATTTGTAACATCGATCCCATGTTCCTTCTCTTCTCTATGCTTTTGCAGGGATGAGTTACGGTCGCAAATTTTTAGAGAGTAAGAATGTGGTATAGGTATGTATCTTTTAAAATAAAGATAATAGTGCCTTTTCCAACTGACAATTTTAAAAGATACATACCTAAAGATTTTATGCTTGTTTCAGGTGTCCCCAACACTACTAAAAAAAATTCCTACAAAATTTAAAATATGATGATTCAGAAATTAAAAATGTTGGTGTCTATAAAGAACCTAGCAAAGATTGAGGTTCTTTATATATTGGAGAAACTTTGGATTTGAAAAGAAGAAAATACCAACATTCTTACTCTCTAAAAATTTGTGACCGTAACTCATCCCTGCAAAAGCATAGAGAAGAGAAGGAACACAGGATCGATGTTGCAAATATAGAACTGATATCTCCCGTGATAGACACTTACAAAAGACAATTATCAGAATTTTTTTAATCAAGATTGTAAATAATTTTAATGTTTTAAATGCAAATGCTCATGATGATTTTACCAATTTTATTCTTAAAATTTTTTCAAAAATGTCTTATTTTATGAAATATCTAAATAACATCACTTAAACAACCAACTATTTTAACAAATAATTTTGTCCTTAATTTTAATAAAGTTTTATTTACGAGCCTGAATGAGGAGAGGCGGTATGTCCTCTCGAAAGTATAGTTCGTGATTTTTGTAATTTTTATTTTGTTTTATTTCCTGTGGGGTTATATATAGTTATATATATATATATATATATATATATATATATATATATATATATATATATATATATATATATATATATATATATATATATATATATATATATATATATATATATTATAATTCTTATATTATTTTATTATTATTATAAACAATCTCGAACAAGATTACTCATATCTATATTATTATTATATTTATATGTATATTATATTATATTGCATATTATTATTATATTATATTATTATTATTATTTATTATTATTATTATTATTATTATTATTATTATTATTATTATTATATTATTATTATTATATTATATATACATATTATTATTATTATTATTATTATTATTATTATTATTATTATTATTATTATTATTATTATTATTATTATT
>JABUQX010049337.1:0-30000 GCA_015478945.1 Trachelipus rathkii | reverse complement strand
ATGTCTCCTTGGATATTCAATTTGTATATGGATGTGGTTATGAAAGAATTAAAGGTGTGGGTGGCAGGGGATGGTTTTAGAATGATGGAGAATGGAAGAGAGTGGAGGTTTCCTTATCTATTATATGAGGATGATTTGGGTTTGTGTGGCGAATCTGAAGAGAGTTTGAGAATATTGGTAGAGAGATTTTGGCAGGGTGTGTAAAAGGAGGAGTTTGAAAGCAAACGTAGATAAAAGAGTAAGTTTATGGTTATGCGTGAGGACAGTCATATATGTGAAGCTATGTTAGATGTTCAGCAACTGGGAAAAGTGTCTGAGTTTAAAAATTTAGAATATATGTTGGATGAAAAGAGAACGGATGATGGAGATTGTGGTAGGAAAGTTGTGAATGGCAGAAAGGTGACTGGTGCAGTTAAATCATTGGTCGATGCAAAAGAACTAAGTCTTGAGTGCGCTAGGGTTTTACATGAGAGTATTTTGTTACCTGTGTTAATGTATGATAGTGAGACTATGGTCTGGAACAAGAGGTATAGATTTAAAGTACAATGTGATCAGATGGACAATCTTAGGGTAGTGTTAGGTGTGATAAGAATTGATAAAATGAGGAATGAACGTATTAGAGAGTTGTGTGGTGTGAAGAAAGCGGTAAATGAGATAATAAATGAAAATTCCTTGAGATGGTTTGGTCATGTGGAAAGGATGGATGATAGTCGGTTGGTAAAAAGGAAATATAGTGGTGAGTGTGCTGGGAATCGACCGGCTGGGAGACGGAAGGAAAAGTGGATTGAGTCAGTAAAGGAATGCCTGGAGGAGAGAAATGTGAGTTTGACAGAGGAGAGAAGAAAGGTGCATAACAGGAGTGAATGGCGGGGTTTTGTGAGGGGGTATGATTGGAGCCCACCTGGGACAAGGAATGAACCCCACATTGACTAGTTGCTATAGTGAGGGTCCGTCGTGGTCTCTTGAAGCTCTAGGGTGGATATTTTGACTGCGACGAGTTCTCACTAAAAGGTATAAAGGGGGCGGTAAGGCTGGACTTTCTTTTCGATTTCCTTCATATTCTTCTACTATTCTGTTTCCGGTGCATGTTACGCACCTTATCCCAATTCATGGGAAGACAAGGTGGGTGATGGTGACGATATATATATATATATATATATATATATATATATATATATATATATATATATATATATATATATATTGTTGTCATTTCTGTATATATATTTCTCGATATCCTTATATATATATATATATATATATATATATATATATATATATACATAAATATTATATATATATATTATATTATATTATATATATAGTATATATATATATATATACATATATATTATTATATATATATATATATATATATACATATATATATATTATATATATATATATATATATATATGTTATTTCTTTATAAAGCACTCTCACTTTGTACTTGTGCTTTCTGATAAATTCATGTACTTGTACTTGTTCTTGTAATTTGAACAAATTCTAGAATATCTGAAATTTGTACTCTGTACCTGAACACCCTAGAGTTCCTTATACTTGACAAATGTACCTTGAACCCAAGTTTCTCCGATATATATATATATATAGTATATATATATATATATATATTATTATTATTATATTATATTATTATTATATATATATATATATATATATACATATTATATATTATTATATTATTAAAAACAATGATCAAACAACGCACCTTATTTCATATATATACAGTATATATATTATTATATATATTATTATTATATATATTGATATATATATATATTATTATTATATATATATATATTATTATTATATTATATATATATATATATATATATATATATATATATATATATATATTTATATATATATATATATATATATATATATATATATATATATATATATATATAATATTTATATTATAAATATTATATATATATATATTATATATATTTATATATATATATATATATATATATATATTTATATGTATATATATATATACATATATATAGCATAAAGATATATACATATATATATATTATATATATTTATATTATTATTATATATATATATTATTTGCTTATATAATTGTACAAAACTTGTCCTCTGTTTTTTTATATAAACATTTATATATATATATATATATATATATATATATATATATATATATATATATTATTATTATATATATATATATATATATATATACATATATATATGGAAAGTTAAATTTTTTAATTGATCAAACAACGTCCCTCCCACTTATATATATACAGTATATATATATATTATTATTATTACATATATATATATAAAGAAGAAGAGTTAGTTATATATATATATATATATATATATATATATATATATATATATATATTATATATATATATATATATATATATATATAAAAATAGAAAAAATACATTTTTAAAAAAAGGTATATATATATATATATATATATATATATATATATATATATATATATATATATATATATATATATATATATATATATATATATATATATATAAATATATATATATTTGAGTTCATGTACAGATCCACCACGGTCCTCAGAGAAGCGGCCACACTGAGTTGATTAATTAACTCCATGGGGGATGGGGGACTTAGCTCTTACATATTTCATATGTCCAAGAAATTTAGGATGTCGAAATGAATATTTAGTTTAAAATAAATAAAAACTAAATAAAAGATGTCCTTAAATTATAAATAGTCCTAATATTACATAGCAAAATCATATGTTGTCGAGATTATTCAGTTCTTATAGATAAGAGAAAATAGTTACTGGGAGTGGGAGGATTCATATGAGATATGGATAACCTTTTAGAAGGTGTTATTGACTATAAAGTAGAAAAATGATGACGGCTCAAAGAGTCCAGTTGGAGAATAAAGGAAGATATGGTGAACAGATTGTTGGGTATGGCGACGGCAAAATTTGCAGATGGAAGGAGGGTCCCATGACATGTAATGGCTGTAAATGATATTGGTGTTGCCAATACATAGGCGTACAAGTATCACCTCTTGCAAGCGCTTTCGTTGGTGAGAGGAAGACCACTCACTAATGTTCGTTTTTATATTTCTAAGTTTCGCCCCTCGCTGATCACTCGTCCAGCACTCTTGCCAATAAGACCGGAAGCCTTGTCGGAGAGCAGCAAAATAATCAGTTGATTAAAGGTAACCTTGACGAATGGCATTCGGGAGGTATCTAGAAGAGCTCCGAAAAGAAGATGAGTCCATTTTTTCCTCTCTGTCAGCGATTTCGTTGCCAGTTACCACTTCGTGAGAAGGGGTCCAACATTGAATGATTGGTTTCTTAAGAGAGTGAATCAGTCGATGAAAATGTGGTAATGCGGATACCATTGTGTTTTTGGAATACGGCGCTTTAAGCGCCTGGAGGGCGCTGATCGAATCTGAAAATATGACATAAGAGTGGTCTTGGTTAAAGAACAGAATTTGAGAAAGGACAATCATTATGACCATTAATTCTTCCTAAAACTTGAAGCATGAGTGGAAGGATATAGGAGAGGTTGCGGTCAGGAAAGACAGCAGACGCACCCACATTGTCCCCTGTTTTAGAGGTGTCAATAAACACTGGAGTAAATCCACCGTGAACTTCGGAATGAGACCGGAATGATGCCTTTAGCAATACAGCAGAGTGGCTAGATTTTAAGATAGAGGTCAGGACCAAGCAAATGGTGGGAGTAGAGAAAAGCCAAGGTGTATACACTTTGTCACAAGAGAACCACAGCACCTTTTGCAAAGGAATGTTGAGGAAGTTAAGGATGGTATAAACTGTATTTGAAAATGGCCAGTAATTTGGATAATCTCGGAGAATCGGTGTTAGAGCAGATGATATTGAGGTTTGAAAGAGAAGGTAATTTCTACACATGATGTATTCCCTTAGAAGAGAGAGTGACATCGCATTGAATTCAACTTCAAGTCTAAGATCTATGTTGATTTCCTAACCCCATTTTCCCTGGGATGCCTTAACTTAGAACTCCCAACATATATACGTTTAGATACGCACACTTCTTCCTGTTTAGATATTTCCTTTTGCTCTCATTCCCTTATGAATTGCTTTAATTGGTCCCCCTTTGATAAATTAAAAAAGCTTGCACCGAACCCAATTTTAATCCAAATTCCAGTTGGCGTTATGACCGAGAAGAATGGGCTTCTTTTCATCAGGTTACAGCTATCTCACACTCTCCCTTCAATAAGCGATTTCCGACTGTTGATGATGTCTTTTACTTCTATTAGCAAGTTATCATCACGGCAGTGGATGTTTCCATTCCACGCTCTTCCGCAAGTAGGCATTCGGCAACCCTTTGGTGGTACCAATAGTGTGCAGAAGCTAACCAAGAGAAGAGAAAACTCTACAGGGAATGCAAAAAGACCCGCAGCATCTCAAGCATGATTATCTTTAAAGCAGCTGCTGCGAGATCCAGCCGAATTAATCGTCAAACAATCAAACAATACTTTCGAACTTTTACTTCGACCATCAACTCCACAACTCCCCTTTTCTTTAGTGTGGAAAGTTGCACAGAAAATATCTTGCCGCTCCAACAACTCTTCACCCAGAGTACTCCGCTATGGCCCTGATATAACCGATACGACCTCTGCTCCAGCAGCTGTTGCAGATGCATTAGGTTATAGTTTTGCTAGATACTCGAGCTCTTTTCGCTATCCTCAAGTCTTCGAAAATTGAGAATTAACACTGAATCGCGAGACTTATCAAAAGCGAAATGGGAAGATCATATTTATAACCATCTTTTCACGCTTGTAGAGTATCAAACTGCACCAGCGAATAGTAAAGACGGTGCCCTCGGCCCAGATATGATTTCGTACATAATGCTCCGTCATATTCACCGTTCTGCATCAGCGTTTTTCTGGATCTGTATACAGAATCTGGATCGAATAGTCTTTTTCATCTGTTTGGACTACAGCTTTTCTATTGCAGAAAGAGTAAAAGTGAGAAAATCAAAAAGAAAAATTTGGCGGACAACAAAGACCAATTTTGCGGCAGGTTATACTTTGAAAATTTTAATGGGAAAATGTTCTATAAGATTTTAATAGAGAAATTTCTGTAGCAGGTGTTCAGTTATCACTGTGTGTTGTGTTACGCCTCCCGAATGGGCCATAAAGTATGTATGAACCAATATGGAAGCGGTAAGAATTAATTGGGAGTGAAAGTGATGGTTTAATATTAGAGCGGAGTGAGCAGAGTGTGTTATTCTCCATGTATTCAATTGTATATGATGAGTTATGTAAGAATTAGAGGTGGGTAAAGCGGAGTGTTAGAAATAAGGATAAAAGCAGAGTGGAGGATATCCTACCTATTAATGCGGATGATTGTTTTGTGTGAGAATCTGAGGAGAGTTTTAGAGGTTTGGTAGAGGATTTGGCCAAGTATGTAAAAGGAGGGTTTTGAAAAAAACGACATAAGAGTCAAGGTTATGGTTGTGAGTAAGAACAGTCCTGGATTTGAAGTTATGTTGGATTGTGAGCAACTGGCACAAGTTCTGAGTTTAAAACTTAAACTAGATGCCCTGGATGAAAAGGAACGAGATACATAGTATAGTAACAAAGTTCTTAATGGTAGGAATGTGCTTTGAGCGATTAAACCCCTTGGTGAATATAAAAAAAAAACACGTTTTGAGCGCTTGGTCTACATGAGGATGTATGTAACTGTTTAATGATAAGTATTGAAAATTACATTAGATGTTGTCATGTCAAGATGGATGATAGCGGTGTTTACCGGTATATTTGGTGAGTTGTTGGAAATCGACCGCTGGGAACCGAAGAAAAGTGGATTGAGTTATTAAAGGAATGTCTGGAGAAGAATGTGAGTATTGGCAGAGACGATAAGCGAAATTTGCCATATAGAGTGAATGTGGTTTCTGTGGGTATGTTTGTGACCCCACCTTGCCCATGGATGAAACCTACATCGACGAGACTGCAATAGGAGATCCGTCCGTCCAGTGAAAGCGCTAGGTATTTTTCTAACTTCGGGATCTTACTAAAGGTATAAATGGAGCGGTAAGGCTGGGCTTTCACTTGCGTCATATTCTTTTATAACTTTTCTGTTTCCAGTGCATGCTACAAACCTTACCCCCAGTCTTGTATAAAAATATAGACAATATATATTAAATATATATAATAATATTAATATATATATAGATATATATATATATATATATTATATATATATATATAGATATACTTATATATATATATATATATAATTTATATATAATATATATATATATTAAATATAATAATAATATAATATAATATATATAAATATTATATATATATAATATATATTATAATATAGATATATATATATATATACATATATTAATATATATATATTATAGATATATATATATATATATATAAATATAATTATATATATTATATATAATATATATATATATATTATATATATATATATTATATATAAAAATATATATATATATATATATATATTATAATATATATATATATATTATATATAGTAATAATATATATATATATATATAATATATATATATAATAATATAATATATATATAATAGTATATATATAAATTTAAATTATAATGACCATATTTAAAGAAAGAAAAATTTTTGAAAAGGCAAAGAAAATATTGTCAAAGGATATTGGTAGAGACGCTCTTGAGCATCAGGCCGAACAGAGAGAAGAAACGCGCGACAAAGAAAGAAACGCACACGAAATTCGTCGCGCCTCAACTTCTAAATGAATGAAACGTTCAAAAACAAATGGGGGGGGGGGGGCTGGCGGGTTGAGAATGGGGGGGGGGGGTATGAGAAGCGAAACGAAGAAGAACCACGCACAAAGCTGAATCTTAGAAATATATATATATATATATATATATAATATAAATAATATATATTATATATAATAATAATATATATATATATATATATATATAATTATACTATATTTATAATATTTATAATATATATATTATATATATATATAATAATATATATATATAGAATAATATTATATATCAGGTAAAAAGTGACTTAGGAGTAGTGTAACGGGAGCTCGGATCAAAAAACAATTTTCACAGGTAGCCTCTATGATACATAAAATAGATGTTTAGGTCGAAATGAAAAAAAAAAAAAAAAAAAAAAAAAAAAATCATATCTCAAAAACTACAATAGCTACAGCCAAAAGATACATTTTTGGAATCCGGTAAAATTTAGTAAGGAAAATGTAATTAAAGAAATACCCAAGTATACCGCACCCGATGCAGGAGTCGGGTCTCTTCGGCCCGGGAACTACGGGTAGGACTATTCCCCCCCCCGGGAGTCTCCGGAACCCCCGCTCTTGGTATTTGGGGCGGGGGTTCCTCTCCGCCCCTCCCCGACGGGGTATGGAAAACGTCCCCCCCTGTTTCCCCGTCTGCTCGAGCCCCTAATTGCCGTTAATACCTTTTTCAAATAATTATATATAATTTCGCCCTAGAACAGTAAAAAAAGAAAAAAAAAAAAAAAAAAAAAAAAAAAAAAAAATTTATTTCGACCCTAAACATCATTTAGTATCATATTTTATGAAACATTATTTTTGATCGCAGCTCCCGTCCTGTGGGGCGTTAAGTAACTTTTGTCCTATATAATATATATATATATTGATATATATATATATATAAAATATATATATAAAATATATATATATATAATATATAATATATATATATATAGATATATATAATAAAAATATATATACCATATACAGTCATTATAAATATAATTACAATCCCTTACTTATATAGGCCTACCTATATATACTAATATATATAAATAATAATATAATATATATTAATTATAATTAAATATATAATATATATATATAATTATATTAATATATAATTAAATAAATATAATTAATTATATAATTATAATAATATATATACATAATAATATATATATAATATATATTAATATATATAACAAAATAGATATAGATATATATATAATATAAAAATATATGATTATATAATATAATATATATTATAAAGAAATATATTATTAATAGATATAAAAGCATAAAATTTTTAGAAGTTAATAAGATATTTTTTTATATTAAAGAACATAGGTTATATTAAGCAAATTAGCACTAATGAAAAATATTTGTATTATATATAAAAGAAATACAAATAATTAGTACAATAATATAATATATATATATATATATATATATTTTCATTATATAAAAAAACTATATATATATATTATAATAGTATATTATATATAATATATATATACGTTCTATTAATTCATGAAATAGACCAAACGTCGAGATAATAAATCAAAAGGAATATTGCAAAACAGATACTTCTATTGGGTTTCTCCCTTATCTAATAAACTAGAATTTCTGCCTTCTCTTGCCTGTAAAAAATCGTGTCTTGCTAATATAATAAATTCCTATGTTAATCAGACCTTTCACAAACTCCTATATCTGCTCCAATTGTTTTATTTTATTATCACTCTCCTATACTATAAGAAGGCTAATTTAGAACAACTTTATTTCTCTCTTTATATTACAGATCATGTACCGATTTCCAACCTTTACCACGCAGCTCCTCATCATCATCCCCTACTCAGAGAGTTTACCTTGTCCACCATGATTGCGTTGAATATAACTAATGTTTTGGATGCGAATAAATATCATTGAGTTTTAGATATCCGTGTCATAGTAAAGCTAGTAGGCTATGCGTGATGACATTCTCTTTCCGTGTTTTTATGTGAAATGTTGTGACTTACTAGATTTTTGCGTGAAGGACCTCAATATAAAAGCTCAGCTCTTATATTTGCCAGTGAGTTAAAATATCTTAATTTTTAATACTTTAGTTTATCTCATCAAATAACAATTTGCATTATATCATCAAGAAGTTTCATCCCTGCATAAAAATGAGTGGCCAGCTTCTGATACTTTAAACTTATGTTTAATATAATCTAAAAAAATCCGCCATAGTTCTATAAAATATTGTAGTATACTAAAAATATATGCGAAATACTACCTTTAGAATCATAATTTCCTTGCATCTAACATGGAAAAATTCTTTCCCTTATCCTTTTATAAGACAGCTAAAAACATCAACGTTTAACATACCTTCCGTTCTCAAGAATCTGTGTCGTCTTGCCTATAGGAACTAAATGGGAGTGTACTGCTCTATTTAGTGATCTCGCTGACACTTTAGTAACGATGTTGCATTTTCAATGAAACACATGATCACGCGTTCTTACTCCCTAATGGCTACACTACCTATTTAACTCTTGCCTCCATTCTACATTATGAGCCTACCCCGTCTTTTTTCTATCTCTTTTGAACTTACCAATTTCGCCTCTTGTATCACAAATGGCAGCAAATTATATCTCTTCCTATCCTGAATTTTGCGTATTTAGAAAAAATATATTAATTTGTTCTTGCTTCCTCGTGTAAGGATTTCATTTATTGTTTCTCTAACACATTTTATTCTTATCTTTCTATATCATACTGAGACATAACTCTCTCTATGAATGCCACTTTGCAAACTAATGTCTTCAGCTCTTATGATCGAGTATGATTTCAGATAAGACTTACCAAATTTTTTTCTCACTTCTATTACATTTTAGCAAACACTTTACGTTTTCCTTTCGATTCCTTACTCAGTGACTTATCCTATTCAATTTTGTTAATTTGATCTGTTAAGGATTTCTCAGTGGGAATCTTCATCCTTTAGAAAATTTCACAAAAGTCATAATAGAGAAACTGTCTCAAATCTAACAAAACCATTCTCCAACTCTCTTCTTAAAGACCCCTAATAAAAAGTATTACCTACCCCTTTTTTGAAGGCTCTAACATCTCATCTGTGACAATATAAACGTTCTTGGACGGAACATAAATAACGAATTCCTTATAGTTAACACAAATTCTCGACTTTTCTGTATCTATCTTATCTTTGATAGAACGAGTTTCTGGGCCGCAAAATAAGCTGAATTAACATTACTTGGTTCAAAATTTATATCGATATTGTCATTCTTTTCTACTCTATGTTTACTCCAATTTCTAAATTCTGAAAGAGTATATACTGACCTTGTATACGAGATGACCTGTTTATACTCTCACAATATTGGTGTACAGTTCCTCACCTTACATTTTTTGTTAAGAATATAGTCTAGCTAAGAACTAAAAAGTATTTCTAATAATAGATTCGCACCTATTTTTCTTAAACTCACAATTTTTTATCCCGCGATTCTACTAGTCTACTAGACCGATACTTGTCATACAATCTCGAATTCTTCTTGTGAAATAACATACGGTGCAGGTGACATCTGGAAATTGAACTCTATCGTTAGTGCACAAAAAACAACGATTCATAGCTTTTCACATCATCTATCACGATATTGTGGAGTACTCCTTGCATCATTTGTTTCCTTGCTGTTATTCACATCGTTACTGCTTAATATATACCTCACTCAATAGCTACCCAACCAGGAGAGGAAAGTTGGTACTGTTAGCAATAAATTGATAAGATTACACTTTTATTGTATTGTATTTTTGGCCTGATCCTTGTAAAAAGTCATTATAAAGGTACCTATACGCCTCGAAGATTGTATAGAAGGTCAACTAAGTTGATTAATAACTATATAATTAATAACAATTCGCTTTCTAGTACTTATTTAGAAATTGCTAATTTCAGATAGAACACTAATTATTTTATCAATATAATAATTAGCCTATAAAAAATCCCGTGTTAAATAACTCATTTTAAGAATAATAATTACTCATATTAAATATTGTCAAAATCTCTAAAAATACACAATAGTCTAGATGAGTGTATTTAGTGTGATGAATTTTCAAATTTCTCTAGAAAAAAATGTCTAACTATTCCTCCAAATGGACGTGAGTTGTTAAACAGATAAGCCCGTCCCGACAGATTATATACGTATACTTTTAAGAGTCTACTATTTTGTAGTAATTATGATGTAAAAATTTAAGTATAAAAAGCGTAATTTTAGAAGTTAAAAAGATATATTTATATATTTAAAACTATATAAAAAATAATACTCAATGAAATATTTGGTACTATATATATATATATATATAAATAATAAGAATAATAAAAACAAATATTGAATTTCATTAAAAACGTCAATTTAAGAACATACTCACTAAAAGCTTAGATATAGTTATAACACTTTTTATGTACTTTTTTATGTACTTTTTATGATTAAATAAGGCTGTTACATAATGACGGGTCTCTGCCCATAAATGCTTAAAATAATCCCGTTAAAAATTAATATCTCAATATTGTTATCAAATATGAATTTTTATATCTGGTAATATTTATGTAAATTTGTGGTAAATCATTATTTTTAATCCAAATTAATTTTTAATTTCATTTCATTTAAAATATTTAGAATAAATTAGTGCAAAATAATAAAATCAAATCCACTTCAAGGATAAAGCTTCTAATATGTTTAATATTTATGAGATTATATTAGAATTATATATTATATTATCTATTATAAATATACCATATTTAGTGAGCTTTTCACATCTAATGAGAATATTATTTTATAAACCAAATAATTTTTAAATTAAATTTCATTTCTATTATTATAAAATAAAAAACGACTCAATTTAAAGACATATGACCTTAAAAATGATACTTAATTACAATTTACGCTTTATCTGATATACACTCATATACTATGATTTTATTTATGATAAATTGTACATTTCATTATTATAATGTTATAAATAACTAATACATTTTTATATTCAAATTACTATAAATAAATACATGCATTCTTCAATAAACCCCATATTTATAAGTAAAATTTTATAAATAGTTCCCGAGACGAGTGGATTATAAAATCGTCAATATGAGTATAATTAAGCTACAAGTTATATTCCATGTTGTAACTAATATAAACATTTAAAATAAGATATTTGAACTGATCCTATCACGATTGCCAACATGTGTATAAAATTATTATTTTAACAGTTTGAGAAAAATTGTGCTGGAAAAATAAAATAAGATGATTCCTATATGAACTAATCCTATCAGGGTTGCCAATATGTGTATAAAAACTATAACAAAAGTTATTTGAGAAAAATCGTGCTGGAAACAACTCTTTTGGGTTGGTATGTCCGTCACTGAATTGTCTATAGGAGCACTGTTAACGGCTGTGACAACCGGAGGATTATTTTTTAACACTTATATTCTATTTTTCTCTTGTTCCAAGACAAATAATCAGGCAAGTTTCTTCTTTTTTTTTCTTTTCTTTCGTTACTTATTTTTTATTTATTTATATTGTTATTATTATTATTATTATTATTATTATTATTATTATTATTATTATTATTATTATTATTATTATAATAATAATATTATTATTATTATTATTATTATTATTATTATTATTATTATTATTATTATTATTATTATTTTTATTATTATTATTATTATTATTATTATCATTATTATTATCATTATTATTATTATTATTATTATGATTATTATTCTGTGATAAAACAATTATAATAATTTTTAATTTAAATATATACTGTATATATATATATATATTGAGTATATATATATATATATATATATATAGCATATATATTATGTTATTATATATGGTTATATATATATATTATATATTATATATATTAATATTATATTATATATATATACTGTATATATATATTATTATTATAATATATTATACATATATATATTAAGAGTTATATATGTTGTTATTATTATATATTATATACATATATATATAATATACATATATTATATACATATATTATATATATATATATATATATCATCGTCATCATCATCACCCACCTCTTTCCCAAGACTGGGGTAAGATGCGTAACATGCACCGGAAACAGAAAAGTAGTAGAAGAATATGACGCAAGTCGAAAAGAAAGCCCAGCCTTACCACCCCCGCTATACCTATTAGTGAGAATTCGTCGCAGTCAGAAAATCTACCTTAGAGCTTCACGGGACCGTGCCGGACCCTCACTATGGCATCTTGTAAATACATACAACCATACAACCCTTACAAAAAAACCCCGCCATTCACTCCTGTTATACCTTTCTTTTCTCGACTCCCAAACTCTGCATTTCTCTCCACCAGTAGCATTTCTTCACTGACTCAATCCCCTTTTTCTTCGGTCTCCCAGCCAGTCGATTCCAAGCACACTCGCCATTATACATCCGCTTAACCAACCGACTATCATCCATCCTTTTCACATGACCAAACAATCTCAACATACTTTTATTTATTCTCTCATTTATCCCTTTCTTCACACCCACTACACTCTAATACGTTCATTGCTCATTTTATTAATTCTTCTCACACCTAACATATGTATATCATATATATATATATATATTAGTAGTAGAGGTGAAAGATATATATATATATATATATATATATATATATATATATATATATATATATATATATATATATATATATATATATATATATATCAATCCACTTTTCAGAGCAGGACGGCAACTCAGATTTTGTTATTTCATTTGGGATTACTCAACGTTTTTCTGAATATATTTTCACTTCTCACTTTTATTCCTGCTTTCTTTAAGGTAAGATCTTTTCCCTTTACTTTTGTTGTGGTGTAGTGTATTGATTGGTGTGGGGGTCAGAATCTTCCCCCTCCTTTTTATATGATTTTTTTTTTTTTAGAATTGAGGCTTTGAAAGGAAAAGTGGTAAAAGTAAAGCCGTTTTCGTTTTTGCATTTGTGCTTACGAAACGTAGGAAATGCTCGAGTTTGCGTTCGTTTTTGTCAAACTTGTGCAAAATCGTGAAAAAATGCTCACCAAGGTAAGGATTCCCTTAATTCTGTAAAGTTGCTATTTCCCGTGCTTGCCGAATTTAAGAACGTTCTTACGAAAAAATGTAAACAAAAAAGATGGCAGCGTGGTAGATCCGTTTGGTTTGATGAATAAAATTCAATAAAATTAGCTTTAATTCTAATTTCTCCCAAGTCGATAAACTCCATCACAATAGTTATTAATTATTTGTATTATAAACCATTTGTTATTTTTTTTATTTCTGTTTATTCCAAAACCATATGCTTCATCAAAACAGCTGATTCCATTTGTTTGTAAACAGAAATATGAAATCGTGATCGTCTATGCGCAAAATTTGTGCTAAAACTGGGTAGGCATTTCTTATCGAGCGTAAGCACAAATGACAAAAACGATAACGGCTTACATTTTATTTTTTACACATCGGCCATGCACTACGAATGGATAGCACTACCTTTAATCTGTTTTGTGCTGAAATGGTATAAATAATTCAGTTATTTCTCAAAAGATGGCGTCGCATGTGTAACAGTTGCCATAAACCTTAATTATCTCTAATTCAAAATTTTTCACTTAGACCACTTTGGCTGTTGACGATCCATGCATAAGGTAAAATAAGCTGAAAAATACCCTTAATGTTAAAAATATTCTCATTAGATTATTCCAATGTTAAAAGCACACATTTAAATTTTACTCTACGTTACATAGACATAGATTAACATACATACATACATACATACATACATACATACATACATACATACATACATACATACATACATACATACATACATACATACATACATACATACATTAGATTATTCCAATGTTAAAAACATACACTTAAATTTTACTCTACGTTACATACATACATACACACATACATACATACATACATACATACATACATACATACATACATACATACATACATTAGATTATTCTAATGTTAAAAGCACACTCAAATTTTACTCTACGTTACATAGACATATATTAGATTAACATACATACATACATACATACATACATACATACATACATACATACATACATACATACTCTACGTACATATGGAGATGTAAGACTTCAAACATTGGCGGATTTGTATGAGGAGGATGTCTAAGTGTTAATTTGTGCATATTTTGGTCAAGAATAGAAATCTTCATTTTCAAATCCGCTTATTTTTAATACTGCGGAACTTGAACCGGAGCCGGAGTCGGAGCCGGAGTCGATCGGAGTAGGTGGAAAAGAATTTTTCTTTGGGTGGAGCTGGAGCAAGACCAGAAAAGAAATTTTAAAATAAAAGTAAAGGGTCCGGAGACAGACCTGGAGCCGGAGTCGGAGTCGTATAATTTTAAAATGATGGAGCCGGAGTCGGTGCGGGAAGAAAAATTTACTGACCCAGCAGCTCGGCTTATTATATATATATATATATATATATATATATATATATATATATATATATATAGCATATATATATATATATTTGTATATATATATATATATATATATATATTATATATATAGCATATATATATATAAAGAAAGAAGATATATATATATATATATATATATATATATATATATATATATATATATATATATATATATATATATATACTCAGCTGACAGGGCGAAATTCTGGAGTTGTTATAGATTATAGTTATAGATTTATAGATTATATGGGTATATATAAATATATATATATTTCATATATATATATATATATATATATATATATATATATATATATATATATATATATATATATATATATATATATATATATGTGTATATGTGTGTGTGTGTATGTGTGAGGGTGTGTAGGCGCCCCACCTGGTTTCCAGCAGCTATTTTTTCTCCATAAATGTATGAATGAAGATGATTGTCTGAAAGAAAGTTTTTTATTATTATTATTATTATTATTATTATTATTATTATTATTATTATTATTATTATTATTATTATTATTATTATTATTATTATTATTATTATTATTATTATTAGTATTTTTTTATTATTATTATTATTATTATTATTATTATTATTATTATTATTATTATTATTATTATTATTATTATTATTATTAGTATTATTATTAACCTTTGAAAGACTCTATAAATTCTGACTTCTTGGAAAAATATTCATTTATTAATGACTATAAATGCTTTTAAAAGTAACTACAATTAAGGAACTTATAACGATAAATGGAGGAATGAACCGGAACCGGCTCACCGAGATGAAAGTTAATTTTTTTTTTCAAGAAGTCGAATTGGCAGTTAAATCTTATGACAAAGCAGAGAACTGCCTGTTAAAATTTTGGCAACTCAACGCTGGGTACATATGTATGGAGAAGTAGCTGAAAAAAAAAATAAATGATGGAGACTTAAAATGTGGCAATGCCGCAATAGTGTGATGAAAAACAATGTGTGTGTGTGTGTGTGTGTGTGTGTGTGTGTGTGTGTGTGTGTGTGTGTGTGTGTGTGTGTGTGTGTGTGTGTGTGTGTGTGTGTGTGTGTGTGTGTGTGTGTGTGTGTTGTGAAAAAGTTTGATGGAAAAAAATGTGATATTGAGAAAGAAAGTTACAGACTACAATTGTTGACTTTTCATTTGACTGTGCAAAATAAGAAACCATTTATTCATTCTTATATCGAATCAATACAGTCTTTTCAATGGATACAGTATATAGCCTTTCAATGGAAACTATATAGCCTTTCACAGAAACTGTATACCCTTTTCAATGAACATAGATTGTATCTAGTTGATACAAAATTTTCTATCAACCCCGGTCCCTCTCAGGATTGAAAATTTTACATCGTTGTGATTGAAACATCAATGATATAATTCTTTATATCATCAATGTAGATTTTGTTTCTTGCCAACATACTGTATAATGCCAGTTACTCATGACATATTATATTTAACTTGTATATAAAGCGAAGTTGAAAAAAAAAAAAATATAATATAATATAAAATTTTCTAACTATAATTTTTCTCATTATTAATAAATAATTATTGTAAAATGTTAAGAATGAAAAATAAAATAAAATGTTAAATGGGTAACTATTTTAAATATATTAATTTGAAATTTTAGCGAGATAGACTGACACAAATTCATAGCAATGCATTTCGATGTAAAGTATATTATTTGCGATGTAAAATTTTCTTATGTATTGAAGTAGTTTAATGAAAATTAAATAATTCGACAGCATATCAATATTTTCTACGCGATATGAGTAGTTCCTTCCTATTTCAGTTATTTATTAATATTAAATTCAGAAGTTTTGTTAAAATTTAAAATTTAATTTAAAATTTTCCAATATCAATTTATATAAAGTTTTAAAGGATTAATCTCAGGTCAAACTAAATTAATTTCCGAAATGACAATTCATCATTGGGTCATTGATTGATAGAATTGTGGTTTTTGATTTAAATTTTTTTTTCTGTGAACTATATAGCTTGCATTGGAAACTACATAGCCTTTTCAATGGTAAAAGTGCGTATTCTTTTCAATGGAAACAGATTATAAACCTTTCCAATAACAAGTGTTTAGCATTTTCAATGCAAACTGTATTTCAGTGGAAGCAGTTTACAGTCTTTTTATAAAAGTAAATTAGTCATAATAAGAAAAAAACAATTAAACCATGTGATTCTTATATATATATATATATATATATATATATATATATATATATATATATATAATATATATATATATATATATATATAGTATATATATATATATATATATATATATATATATATATATATATTAATAAAATAAAAAAAAATATAAATATATATATATATAATATATATATATATATATATATATATATATATATATATATATATATATATATATATAATATATATAATATATGTATTTTATATTATATATATATATTATATATATATATATTATTTTTTTCTAGGACATCTGGTTGGAAGAGTCAATCTGTATCTTCATTGGTCCTGTATGGGATTGCTTCAACATTGCCGTCATTTGGACAATAATGTCCCTAAACGCTGACAAATATATCACCATTGCTTCTCCCCTTCACTACGCCCGTTTTGTTTCTCCTTTTCGGGTTGTTGTCGTTATTCTCGTAGTGTGGTTGGTGTCTGTAATGATAATTGCTCCTTCATCACTGTTGCCTGATGTGTCATACACGATAAGATCAACTGTTGCCTGTGAAGTTGATGTATCATCTGCTTCTTATAAGAATGGAGTTGTACATGCGTGTATTACTACAATCTTTGGTTTTATCATTCCGGTTTTGGCTGTTGGCCTTGCCAATGGACGAATCTTAATAATCGCCAGTCATCACAAACATAGAATTGTTTCTGCCTTGTGGGATGTCACACTATCTGCGCAGGCAACTGTTACTCAACAGAAATCACATTTTTACCTTACAAATTATAGAGGAAAATCGGCTGCTTCGACGATTTTTTATCACGTTGGATCTCTTTTAATAATGTACCTGCCAACAACTGTATGTCGTGTATATGAAGCGCTTACTAGATTAAAAGTTAGTCCAATTGCTGCTAATATTGCCTTCGTTTTACTGTTGATAAGTCCTACTATTAACGGATTTGTTTACGGGGTTAAAAGTAAGATTCTTAGGAAAACACTCATGCAGGCATTACGAAAACAAATTTATAAGAGTGAAGTTAGTTGTGAAATTCAGGCAAGAACACCATCCGCTTCCTGTTCTAGGAGACCATCAATAACACCTTCAATCACTCTACCAATTCAGAAACAATTAACCCGAAGAATGTCAGAAATATTCACTCCAAATTGCACAACACCAACGTCGTCTCAGTACAGTTTTGATGGAAGACATAAGCTAGAAAGACAATCATCGGATATTTCGTACGGGAAAAGTTCCGAGACTTCTACGCCAATAAGTTTGACACCTTCTCCCTTTAGGTTATCTGGTCCGTTTTTCCCAAGCAGATTTTTTCCTAAAGCGTTTAAGATCAATAAAGGCTCTGACACATGTGCAACTGGAGAATTGTCAACAAATTCTTCACCTAAGACGGTGAAAAGCTCTTCTAATTCATCTTTTGGTTTCCTGAGACAAGCGAGTTTAGAAATGATGACAAATGTATCAACTCACAATGGAGGTCATCGACAATCTCTAAGACGAGCCTTATTTGCTAGAAATAAACAAAAGAGCTTGGATTTAGACACGGTTCAAGATGACAAGGATATTCTAAAGTCTTCGAAACATCCTCCAAGAAGCGTTTCTCATCATCATATGCAGGAACAGCCTAAAAGTCCGTCTATATCTAGACCTTTAATGGTGTCTTCAGATTCTTTAACACAAGGTAAGAAGAATAAAAAAGTTTCTTGGTCATCTGATAGTTTTTCAAGCTCTGAAAAATCCACATGTGAATCACAATTTCTCTCTGAGAATGAAATTAGTAGACACACTGCCAAGAAACGAGCAATATTTCGACAGAATACAAATAGAGCTTTCTCAAGACTATCTTTAGATAAAAAATATTCCAATGATAAAGATCCCATGGAAATCTTTAGTGAAAAATACGGTACTAAATCTTTAGATCAGAGTATAAACAAAGACACGAACTATTTAAATGGTTTTAGGGAACCTCTAAATCCTGATTTATTTATTAATAACGAACAAAGAATTGTGGAAGAATCAATCGGTTGTTCAGATTTTAAATTAGCAGAAAATTTTGAGTTAAGTTTAGCAGACGAATCTAAGCAAAGATTAATAAATAATTCTGACTTTAGGTTAAGAAAGAGTCCTGAAATAACTATAGTTAATCTTAATTCAGAAGTTACCGTTTTCGAAA
Source organism: Trachelipus rathkii (assembly GCA_015478945.1). Classification (NCBI taxonomy): domain Eukaryota; kingdom Metazoa; phylum Arthropoda; class Malacostraca; order Isopoda; family Trachelipodidae; genus Trachelipus; species Trachelipus rathkii. The sequence goes on along the minus strand of JABUQX010049337.1, from coordinate 10,257 downwards.
ACCCTTTAAGTAACCACATTCCCACTGCCCAGTCACAGAAGCCTCCAAATATTCTAATTCCTTCTCCCAGTATTGATGTTTTTTACTAGGAAATGTAGTTGAATTATTTTCATGGGCATTGCGGTAAAAATGTCTTATAAGTAATGACCCACAAATAGGTAAAGTATAAAAACAGTAAGGTATACTTGCATATAATGTAAAATTTTTGTCTTGCTTATTTTTGGGCTTATAAGAATTGTTTTTTTGATAGTTTATTGTTTTTTTTTTATTAGCTCTAATATCTCATGTATATTGTGTTTAGGATGTCGATATTGTTTGTGACTATGAGAGTATTTTGTTAAAAAGGTTACATACACCTTTACATTGTCCTTACCATTAGAGATTGGGTTTGGCCGTCGCACCAGATGCGGTGCGGTGCGGTGCCTGGTGCACTCATTTTGGTGCGATTTGGTGTAGCACATATTTCCAGTATCCCAGTGCGGTGTGGTCCGAAGCGCGTTGCGCATTGAAACATAGATGTTCGTGACGGTACGACAAAAATGACTTTTAGTCGGTGTGGTGCTTGGTACGCTTACTTTGGTGCAGTGCGGTGTGCAAAATCCTGGTGCTCGGCCAACTCTACAAGAGGTTTATGTAGAGATTTATGTTAAAATATGTAAAGCAAAAATTTACCTTACTTAAATTAAGGTAAATTGGGGTCAAACTAATATTTTTTTTAAAATTTATGTCGCGAGAATTTTAAATCAAGGTTTACCTTATATTAATGTAAATTTTGGTTAATTAACCTGTTATTTTTTTTTTTACATTTCTTGTATGTCAAATCAAAATTTATCTTATGTATATTAAGATAAATTTTGGTCAAACTATTATTTTTTTTTTAATTTGTGTTGCTCTTGAAAAAGGATTATGAACAAATGATAAACTATTGATCATTTTAATAAAACTTTAAAGTGAGTAAAAGTAAAACAGAATTAAAGGAGGAGTATTAATTCAATTAGAATAAAAGGAGAACTATTAATTCAATTAATTTCATTTGAGAGGGTTGAAAGCCAAAGTGGTGTGAGCGACAAAATTGTTAAAATTGAGATATGCTGCAAAGAGCACATTAAGTATAAAATTTTTGGAGGCAATCAGATTTAGGTGATTCAGTAGTTCTAATATTAATGATTTAATTAATTATATATAAAAGATTCAATTGATTTGGCAATATAAGTGATTCAATTATCTTCTATATGTTTTCATTAATTTAAAATTTTGTAATATTTCTGTAATTTTCAAAAGGTACATCAAAATTTCATCTTCTCTCTCTCTCTCTCTCTCTCTCTCTCTCTCTCTCTCTCTCTCTCTCTCTCTCTCTCTCTCTCTATCTATCTATCTATCTATCTATCTATCTATCTATCTATCTATCTATCTATCTATCTATCTATCTATCTATCTATCTATCTCAGAACAAAGTCCTTCTCTCTCTCTCTCTCTCTCTCTCTCTCTCTCTCTCTCTCTCTCTCTCTCTCTCTCTCTCTCTCTTCTCTCTCTCTCTCTCTCTCTCTCTCTCATGAATTTCACACGTTTTACTCTTATACCCTTAATCGAAGACGAAATCTTGCAACATTTCTAGAGAGTTTCTTCACTCTTGGAATCGCAACAAAACTCTTCGCCCACACGACGAGTCAGGTCCTTTATCACATGCGCTATGCAAGCGTTATATTTAGTCACTTACATCTCGTTGCTTCTAACCCATTTCAATTACTTATTATTCAGGAGGAATAAAAAAAGAAAATGTAAATATTTTTTTTACAATATTTATAAATTAATTTCATGTTGTAAATTTTTTTTGTTTTTCTTTTCAAAAGAAGATAACTTTCCATTATTATAAGAATGTCTCTTTGTGTCATTTGCAAATGAAATTATTATTATTATTATTATTATTATTATTATTATTATTATTATTATTATTATTATTATTATTATTATTATTATTATTATTATTATTATTATTATTTGTCGAAAATTATATATAAAATTTGGAAAATAATAAAACCCTTAAGTGAGAGAGAGAGAGAGAGAGAGAGAGAGAGAGAGAGAGAGAGAGAGAGAGAGAGAGAGAGAGAGAGAGAGAGAGAGAGAGAGAGAGAGAGAGAGAGAGAGAGAGAGAGAGAGAGAGAGAGTAGAGAGAGAGAGAGAAATCTGGTTAATCTGCATGCAGTGAATGATAGAACTGAAGACGAAGATACATGCTTGGTGGAGAATGTCATTGTACAATATGGGAGATGATTAGTTGAAATACATAACGTGAGAGGGACGACTCTCTCTCTCTCTCTCTCTCTCTCTCTCTCTCTCTCTCTCTCTCTCTCTCTCTCTCTCTCTCTCTCTCTCTCTCTCCTCTCTCTCTCTCTCTCTCTTTTCTCTCTTTTATTTTAATGATATTTTTATTATTTATGCAAATTTTTTTTTAATTATCATTATCATCTTCCTCAGCATCATCATCTTCCTTATTATAATTATTGATAAACTATTATTCTTCTTGCCTTATTATTATTATTATTATTATTATTATTATTATTATTATTATTATTATTATTATTATTATTTTTAACAAAGTTAATTAATAATTTATTCAAAAATTAAAAAGATTATTATTATTATTAATATTATTATTATTATTATTATTATTATTATTATTATTATTATTATTATTATTATTATTATTATTATTGTTAATATTATTATTATTATTATTATTATTATTATTATTATTATTATTATTATTATTATTATTATTATTATTATTATTATTATTATTATTATTATTGTAGCTCATGTACCTTTTCTTTTATTATTATTATTATTATTATTATTATTATTATTATTATTATTATTATTAGTAGTAGTAGTAGTAGTAGTAGTAGTAGTAATAATAGTAGTAATAATAATAGTAGTAATAGTGGTAGTATAGATCATATACCTCTGGCCATCCGCTCAGGGATTGGCTACCAAATTCTTGCAACAAATACCAAATATTTTCCTAGTCAATTTTGCATGTATTAGTTCTATTTATTATTATTATTATTATTATTATTATTATTATTATTATTATTATTATTATTAGTATTAGTAGTAGTAGTAGAAGTAGAAAAGTAGTAGTAAATTAATAATAATAATAATAATAATAATAATAATAATAATAATAATAATAATAATAATAAGTTAATAATAATAATAAATTAGTCACTCACACACAAGTACACACACACCTACATACACAAACATACATACATGCACATAATAATAATAATAATAGTAATAATAATAATAATAATAATAATCATCACCACAAATTGTAATAACATTTAAGTGATTTATTTGTAAATATATTTTCTTGTATTAATAATAATTTATTTATTTATTCAGGTATTTAGGTTTAAGAAATTTTATTTTGTAACACTTTATTTAAGAATAGTTTTTATTTATTTCACACATTATCCCCTCCCCCTAAAAGAAAAAAATATCCCTCATGATTCACCATTTCACCCAGAGATATTTAAAATAATCTAGATGCGGCGCGGCATAACGCTATTATCAGCACTCCTAAAATTTGAAATTTAAAAGTTGCCAGATGGAAAAAAATGGCAAAGTCAAATGAAAAGTTGCCGGATTCGCAAGATAGTATTACCCAACTTCAGCGACATTAACTGTATCGAGAATGTATAAAATGGAAAACTATTTTAATCCAATTTCTTTTCCTAAAATTGAATATGAGTTTTCTTTTTTCAGGTTTATTATAAATTCATATAATGTTTAGTAACGATTTTTAAATTTATAGTTTCAATTAAATTTACGGTAACACTATCTTGCGAATCCGGCAACTTTTCATAAGATTTTGTCAATTTTTCCATAAATTTTCGCGCTCTAAAATAAAAGAAAAATAGGAATTAATCAATCTTGTTTTTATTAATATATTTGATATCAACACTTCCCTCGTCTCCATCATACACACAAACACTCAAACATATTCTCTCCCTTAATAGTAGTTAGTATGTTTGATGAAACTGTCTGTATATATATATATATATATATATATATATATATATATATATATATATATATATATATATATATATATATATATATATATATATATATATATATATATATATATATATATATATATATATATATATATATATATATATATATATATATATACATGAGTGTAAAATAATAATATGAAAATAAATTATTATTATTATTATTATTATTATTATTATTATTATTATTATTATTATTATTATTATTATTATTATTATTATTATTATTATTATTATTATTATTATTATTATTATTATTTCTTGTAAATTGTTTTGAGATGCTCTTATTAATAATTTTGATCAGCAATTCATTGTAAGATATGAGCGTTGGTACACCGTTGGCTTAATGAGTTTTCAATTATGCAAATGTTGGTTGGCGTTGGCTCGTTATTGGATTGAAAATTTTGAATCAATGTTGGACCGTTGTTGGATCACCATTAAGGCACTTCCAAACCAAAGCAAACTTTTATGGTTGAGAGTTTATGCGCGATTAACCAAACCCAACACACGAGTGAGAGTTAAAATGTACACATATACACCAAATTGTGAACAGGTCTCGCGAATTAGGCGGCTACGCTGTTAGCATGAGGACTCAATCGAACAACTTTCAATCTGTTCTCTTTGGTCTCTTAAAATTGAGGACAACATCAAAAGCGAACTATGGTTAAGATTGAAATAACACGCTAGAGGTGGCGCGATCTAGATGACTACGCGGTAAGAATGTATGTAAAATTAAAATTCATTCAAGCAGAGCTATTCTCATAGATTTTATCAATATTGGAAATGAACTGAACACTAAAGTTGAGATACTATTCGCTAGGGGAGGATCGTTTTGATGAGTGCTAAGTAGTTTTGCTTTGGTTTGGGTCTGCCTTTGTTGAACCAACTATGGTTCACCGTTGTGCCATAATTATTAAACCAACGTTGGCCCATCGTTAGGGTTTGAAGTATTGATTCGATTTTTGCCTATCATTCGCTAATCTATAAACATTGAGACAACGTTGTGCCGATGTAAATCAGTCACATTGTTTTCTGGAAATAAATGTAAAGATGTGAAAAAAATGTTAATCTATTTATCTAAGAAAATTCCCCATGGCAGAGTTTTTTTTTACTACCTTTACTTCTTTTTAGGGAAAGAAATCTATGTCGCTACTGAGGCACTAAACAAATAGTGCTCTAAATAAAAGCATATAGCTAATACATCCTAATTAAATATTTACATAGTTAGAATTAATGGGATTGAAAACTTTTCTACAGCAGTAGGCAAACATTTTAGAAGACAGCAGGGCCGGCGCGACCGTATAGGCGAACTAGGCGACCGCCTAGGGCGCCAAGGACTGAGGGGCGCCTGGAGCGTAGTCCTCGTGTGGCATTTATGCAACACTTTCTAAATGCTTGTTTTTTTACGTAATTTAGCTACTTTTTTTTTTTTTTTTTTACTTTCTTGATAAGAGTTTCAAGTTATTCATTTTAGCGCAAAATTGGATCAAAATTTCAATCAGTGCTCGTTCAACCTTGAAACGAAGTGGTTGTTTTAGTTTTTTTTTTTAAAGTATTTGTTTACTATGGTTTAAATTTCGTAATTTTTAGAAATAAAATGTTTTAAAATGTGAAAATGTTATATATGTATAAAATAGTCAAAAGAAAGTGGAATTTAGTGATATAATTTATAAACGAATCCGATTAGCCTATCAACGAAAAAGTTATGCCTTAAAAGTTATGCCTTATATTAAATTATAATAATAATAATAATAATAATAATAATAATAATAATAATAATAATAATAATAATAATAATAATAATAATAATAATGTGTTTGTATAAATAAATATCTCACTTTTAGTTTCAAATTTATTAATTAATTAATTAATTTTCTTAATACTAGTTCAGGTAGTTTGCAAATAAAGATATTTGGGCCTCTAGTTGTTTTTTGATAACTGTAAACACGGATCATCTTCAGAGCTCGATTCTAACATTTGAATGACTATAGCACAAAGGATTTGCAATTAAAATAAAAATTAGCCTTAGATTTTGCATTCATACATATTTCAATTTAAGTGACACAGGTTGAACTTCTTATGTTAATGTTCGGTTTTTTAGATGCTTTATGTGGCCTTCGCCATTGCTTTTGAGCTGCATGAGGCCTCTGAATGACTGTGAGATAGAGCAGAGCCAGGCCCAGTGAATAATGCCTGCAATATTTACTAGCAGTGCCAATCTATTAAACAAAATCATACAGCACACGACATGGTGACAACTGGAAAGGGCGTATCCCAAGTATAGCTATGGCTGTTGCTTTGTTTTGTTTTCTTCTCTAGCCAAGACACCTTCAGTTTAATACCATGTCGTGTACCACCCACATGTCCTGAGTCTGACTGTCGACGTATATTGGTTACATGACTAATAGATTAATAGATTAACAGATAAGGCATACCAACACCGCTTTAAACCTCTAGTAAAATATACGAACATTTATTCACTGAACATAAAACAACTATACCTGATATTTCACAGTCATTCAAAATTTTACACTCCCCATGCGAAGCTCAAAACTGAAAATAGCTGAGGCTTACTACATAAAACATCTAAAACCAGACATTAACATAAGGTCTCAACGTATTGTCACTTAAATTAAATATAATATGAAATACTAAAATCTAAAAATCTAATTTTTAATTTTAATTTTTAAATCCTTATTATATATTTCATTAAAACGTTAGAAGCGCTCTTTGAAGATGTCATGATGTTTTGACGAAATCATCAGAAACTAATAGCCTAAATATGTTTCTACTTTTTTGCAAACTATTTTTTCAGGACTAGTATTAAGAAAATTAACTGACATTTAGAAGGAATTATTTAGGGAGTTGGAAGCAAAAAGTAAAACTTATATTAATAATAATAATAATAATAATAATAATAATAATAATAATAATAATAATAATAATAATAATACACTTGAAACAATCACAATCATTTGTGTGTGTGTGTGTGTGTGTGTGTGTGTGTGTGTGTGTGTGTGTGTGTGTGTGTGTGTGTGTGTGTGTGTGTGTGTGTGTGTGAGAGAGAGAGAGAGAGAGTGAGAGAAGTGCTGTAATTGTTAAGTTATTCTATTTAATGTAACTCCTAAGATTAACTATCAGTAACAATGAATTTAAAATAAATTGTTTGTGCTAATTTTTTTTTGTTAAGTATATTTCAAAGTGAGTGGCTGAATCGACTAAGGCCCTGCAGTTGATTAGGAGTTGGTCTGGAATGGTTGGAGACGGGGGGACGCCCCACAATAGTTTTTTTACCTAGGCGCCAAAATCTCTTTGCGCCGGCCCTGATTGAGCATAGTAGTTAAGTCTGGATCATAAAGTTGAACGGAGAAAGGATGGGACTGCCTGAAATACGAATCGTAGGAACTCTCCTCAAAGATGCTTACTGGAAAATTAAAAAGAAGAACTGTCAATTGTAATAACAACTGGGACAAAGTGGAGAGTGTTTCAAAAAGTTCGAAGAATAAAAAGATTGGAGAGAGTTAGCCAGGAGTAGGAGCATTAAGTGGCTTGACAAGCCCTAGACACCACCTCATCATGAGAGCAATATGTGTGTGGATCCACCCCAGATATGTGATTCATACTCCATATAAGAAGGGCGAACAACGCCCTTATGTAAAGCTAGCAACTGGGATGGTGAGAAGAAGTTCCGAAGGCGCTTTCCTCAAACATTTCCACTCTAGAAACTTGTTAGAAAGAGCATAATGGGTTATCCTTATAATAAAGGTCAGAGAAAAGAAAATATTATGAATTTTAAAAACAGAAGAAGGTTAGCTGCATTGGCAATTAAATTATAGTGGTGTTAAAGATAATGTCATATAAATGAAGTTGTGCTGAATTATTGAGGCATTGAAGACAAAATGTTTTTCTTTAACACAACTATAGGTAAGAGAAAGATCAGAGGTCTATTGCTTCAAGGCTACCCTCCTAATCATTTATTTGCTGTTGAATGAGTAGTCTTTCAAATTGGAAGGAGTAATGATGATTTTATTTATCAGCCTAAGTGGAGAGGAGACACAGTAACAGATAGATCATTGATGCAAAATAATAAAATAAAAGAGTTGAGGATAGAACAGAATTCTGAGAAACACCACTATGGATAGATTTAAAGGATAAATGGTGGCTATCTATAATAGCAGCCATATAACAACTGGAACGAAAGTCAAGAGAGGGCATATGAGAAGGATAAAATACCGAAAGTATGAATTTAGATATTAACGCTTTGTGCCGACTTTATCGAAATCCTTCGATATGTCTAGTGCCCACAGAAAGATTCACCGAAATGCGGAAGAGCAGAGGACCAAGAGTCGGAGAGAAAGGAAAGAAGATCACCAGTTGAGTGGTCCTTACAGAAGCCATACTGGCAATCAGAGATAAGATTAGAAGATTTAAGATGTTTCTAAATCTTCTTGTTAAAAATAGATTAGAAAACTTTAGGAAGAACAGAGGGTAAACGATAGGACGATATTTGATTATCGAATGAGTCCCGCTTTCTTCAGTACATGCTGAATGAATGCATTCTTTCAGCAGGAGGGGAAAGGTTGAACTTTTATAGGCAGTGAGGAAAAACAGGTAAACTGCCAATGCAGGGTCAGAAGGATGTTATAATTACTCTCGAGAACTTCTAGTGTAAAGCTTCCAGAGAATGAGGAAATAACATTTTAATGAGTTGAAAGAGAGGGAGGAGAAGGAATAGCTCTGGAACAGTCTAGAGTGAATTAGAAGAAAACTTTTGAGCAAACAGTTCAGCTTTAGCAGAAGTTAAGACAGCAGTATTACCGACAGAAATACAAGAGGAAGGAGAGAGGAAGAAAAAGTGTCAGATGATTTTTAAAATTGCAAAATGCCAGAAAGGGTGTGAGGTAAAAAAAAACTGAAAGATTGTTTCAATTTCTACGAAGAAAAGTTTTCAGTTTCGAAGAGCTGATTTTTGCCAATTCGGGATGATGTATTAAAACATGAGCTTCTGATTTGAAGCCTGATAATTTCTGGATAAATCTAGATTTATCAGCATTAGTTTGAGGAAAGTAGTATAAGAAAAAAAGATATATGTAAATCCATATATATATATATATATATATATATATATATATATATATATATATATATATATATATATATATATATATATATATATATATATATATATATATATATATATATATATATATATATATATATGGTTAAATCCAGTTTAAAACTACACAAATATCTCAATCCATATCTCAAAACTACAATAGCTACAGGAAAGGAATACATTTTTGAATCCTGGTAAAATTTTTATTGATGAAAACTGTAAAAAAAAAAAAAAAAAAAAAATCATATCTCAAAACTACAATAGCTACAGAAAAAAGGAATGCATTTGTTTTGGAATCCTTGTAAATTTTATTAGGGAAATGTAAAAATAAATAAATAAATAAAAATAAAAATAAATATTGGCTATTTTTTTTAGGAGCAGGTGAATTTGTTAGTATATATATAGTATATATATGTTATATATATATATATATATATATATATATATATATATATATATATATATATATATATATACATATATATTAAGTTATGAGTTATAGATATATATATATATATATATATATATATATATATATATATATATATATATATATATATATATATATATATATATATATATATATATATATTTTATTTCTATAGTATTTCCACGTGAATATGGGGGGCTCGCGCTGACAGGGAACACACGGGGGACGTTTTCCATACCCGTAGGGAGGGGCAGAGGAACCCCCATGATACCCAAATACTTCAAAGAGCGGGGTGTTCAGGGAGACCCTCCCGAGGGGGAATTAGTCCAACCTCGTAGTTCCTTGGAAGGCCGAGAGAGACCCCGACTCCCGCCATCGGTGCGGCATACCCTTGGTATTCTTTAGTTAAAAAAAGCAAAATTTAATAGAAAGTCTATTTATTTTAACGAGTAACCAATAAAAAGTCTCTAAATAGGCTCTCTAATCATATTACTATAATCATTAACTAAGATTTTTTTTTAATTATTTTTTTTTACATTGAAGCGGCGCACGAAAAAAATGCGAAAGCGTTTCACGATAGCGCGAAACGGTTAAACACCCAAATTGATATTGAACGAAGTACACCG
>JABUQX010049336.1:0-24942 GCA_015478945.1 Trachelipus rathkii | reverse complement strand
TTATATAGTATATATACTATATATATATTAATATATATATATATATGACAGGTTCTTGACCTTCTTGTTTAATATTTGTGGGTAACATTTACTACCAAACAATGTAAACACAGCCTTGTAAAGACAGAAAGAGAAAATAACTAAGAAAACGATTACAAGTGATTTGTGAAAAAACCTTACGTGATGGAGGGAAATGGATGTTATTTTCGAATTCAGCACACCAAAATACATGGAAATAAGATAATTTCATAGAAAATTTTTTTCCATTGCAGGCCTGTGTAATAATAACAATAATATTTTGTGAGGTTGTGTATATAAAGATTGAGATTGCTATGTTGACTTCTGCTGGTAAGTTGAAACTTCTAATTTTAGTTACCTTGTTAATGAATGCTGTATGTCAGTTAGGCTAGGATGAGATATATTTTTGTTTAGTTTTCAATATTACAATGTTAATGTAAAATTAACATTAATATTTTAGAGATATGTTTGAAAAAGCGTTGTATATATTCAACAACAACAACAACAACAACAACAACAACAACAACAACAACAACAACAACAACAACAACAACAACAACAACAACACCAACAACACAACAACAACAACAACATCAAACGCAACATTTCAACAACAACAACATCAACAACTGCAACAAATGCAACAACAAACGTGACATTTCAACAACACCAGCTACAGCAAAGAAATTATTTTATATGTTATAAAAAATATGACATGAATCAATAGATCAATAGATCAATAGATCAATAGATCATGGATGGGTAGGAGATTGGTGGAGAGGGCAGTTTGATTAACTTTGACTGCCCTTTAGGGATGTGTAAAAAATGCAAAGTTTTTAAGTTATAAACATAAAAATGAAAGAAATTTTAGTAAAAACAAAATGTTTAAAGAAAACAAAACAAAATAACTAAAAGTTTTTGTGTTATGTTATACAAAATATGATTTGAATCAATAGATCAATAGATCAATAGATCAATAGATCACTAATGGGTAGGAGGGTGGCTGGATGGTAGTTTGATCAACTGATTTACTGATTTACTGATTTACTGCTTACTGATTTACTGAATTACTGATTTACTGATTTACTGCTTTAAGTATGTAAAAATGTAAAAATTTTTTAATTTATAACATAAAAATAATTAATTTTTTTCAGTATATACATGAATATTTAAAAAAACAAAACAAAAGAAATAAAAAGTTTTTGTGTTATTGTTATACAAAATATGACTTCTTAGATCCAATAGATCAATAGATCAATAGATCATAGCAGGGTAGGAATGTGATGGGCAGGAAATGTACGAGGATAGTGTTGATTTACTGATTTACTGATTTACCGATTTACCTGATTTACTGATTTGCTCTTTTCAATCTATGTTAAAAATGCAAATTTGTTTAAGTTATAAACATAAAAAGAATAATTTTTTGTAGAGTAAAAACAAAGTTTAAAGAAAACAAAACAAAATAAATAAAAGTTTTGTGATGTTATACAAAATATGACTTTTGAATCCAACTAGTTTTATGATCAATAGATCAATAGATCAAAGAGATCACTGGTTGAAGGGTAGGATGTGGTGACTGAGGGGCAGTTGATTAACTGATTAACTGATTTTACTGCTTTAGCAGTATGTAAAAACTGCAAAATTTTTTAAGTTAAAACATAAAAAGAATAAATTAGTGAAAACAAAATATTTAAAGAAAACAAAACAAAATAATAAAAGTTTTTGTGTTATGTTATTAAAAAAATATACTTGAATCAATAGATCAATAGATCAATAATCAATATAGATGGGTATGAGAGTGACTGGATGGTTGACTTAACTGATTACTGATATTACTCTTTAAGGTATGTAAAAAGACAAATTTTTTAAGTTATAAACATGAAAAGCATAAAATTTTAGTAAAAACAAATAAAATTTAAAAAGTAATTAAAAAAATTAAATTGAAAACAAAAATTAAAAACATAAAGAATGAAACTTATAAAACTTATAAAATAAAATAGCAAACAAAATATTTTAGTTGACGATTATAAAAAGAAAACGAGACTTTTGAAAATAGAAAATGTCAGTCTTTGCTAAACGAATGTGACAAAACGTCAGCACCGCCACCGGCGTCCTGCGCACCTGCCGGAGTTACCAACTCTGTCCTCCTTCTCAGTCTCCTTTCTCCATCCTTCCTCCTTCCTCCTTCTTCCTCCTTCCTCATTCCTCCATCTTCTCTTATGCACTCCGTGCATTTTTTCTTCTCTTTATTTCAGTTAGGGACCCACCTCCGGCGGGTTCCAAACACCATTCTTCCACCTTTCTCGTTCGTCCTTCTTCCTCCTTCCTTATTCCTCATTCCTCCTTCCTCCTTCTTCCTCCTTCCTCATTCCTCCATCTTCTCTTATGCACTCCGTGCATTTAAAACTTCTTTTATTTCAGTTAGGGACCCACCTCCGGCGGGTTCCAAACACCATTCTTCCACCTTTCTCGTTCCTCCTTCTTTTTTTTTTCTATTATTAAAGTTTTTTTTTTTCAGGATTCCAGTTTCCAGGAATCCATTTCCATTTTCCAGGAAGTCACTTCCCAGTTTCCAGGTTCTTGGAATCCTTCCATGATTCCAGGATTTTCAGGTTTCCAGTCCCCTTTAATATTACTCTGTCACTACGGCGATATATCGAACGAATGTTATTAATAATTTGTCTTTCAGATTATATTTTTCATCAACCCAGAGCACGTAGAAAGACGATTTAAACATTCGATCTATAGGGTAAAAAACATCGATTAATCGATTCGAAACCATCAAAAATGGTCTATCGCTCATTTAAAACCTTCTAGGAACCAAACACCCTCCTTTGGGTGGCTCCGCCCCCCTTTTGGGGGTAAAACCCTTGAGTTCAGGCTCAAAACCTCTGAAGTCGGTCTTCCAGACCTTAAATTCGGTCTCACCGACCTTAAAAACCCTAACCTTGACAACTCAAGCTTGAAAAACCGAGTCTTGCAAAATGTTTGCTTCGCAACATGTGCAACTTCCGGTTGCAACTTCCGGTTTGCGGTTTTAGCGGTAGTTTCCCACCCCTTACTACTCGCGTTGTACGAGGGACGACTGTATATATAATATATATATATATACGTATATATATATATATATATATAGATATATATATAATTATATATATATAATATATATATCATATATATATACGTATATATTAATATATATATATTATATATATATATATAATATAATATATATCATATAATTATATGATATATATATAATATATATATATATATATATATATGTATATTATATATAATATAATATAATATATATATATATATATATATATATATATATTATATATGTAGATATATATTATATATATATATATACTATATATTATACTAGTTTATATATATATATAGAAGAACCTGGAATTTGGATGACAACTTCTTCGTCATAACTACCGAGAGGGTCTTCTTATATCAACTGCTTTGTGAACAGGACAACTCCTCGGCTGTTTCAATTTATCTTCCCGTGAAGAGTGCCGTTATTAGCGGTTCAAGCAAAATACCAGTGATAGCCATAATAGTAATAATGATATGGTAGTAGTGATACGCTAAAATACTAATGATAGTGATAAAATGATGATATAATAACCAATAATAAGTGATAGTGACAATATTGAAGCTAATGAAAATAATGTTAATAATGTTAATAATTCATTAATGATTTAATGGTAGATAAATATGATAATGATAATAATATAATAACAGTGATATATATATTATATATATATACTATATAGTATTATTTATATATTATATATAATGATATAATATATATATATATATATATATATAGTATATATATATATATATATATATATATATAGTGCTATGTATGTATTTTTTTATATGTAATTTATTTAAAATTTATTTATTATTTAAAAAGCCGCCCGATAGCCTAAGTAGTAGACACTCGCCATTACAAAGCGAGAGGTCCCAGGTTCTCAATTGGCTCGGGTGCGAGAATCGTGAACTACTCTCTCCTATGCGCTTGGCTTCGCTTACGTCCTCTCGACGCTTAAATGAGTACACCCCCTCCCTAGATTAGAGCTCAGCCGTGAACGTTCGGTTGTTTATCATATAATTATATAATATATATATATATATATATATATATATAATAATTATATATATATATATATATATATTATATATATATATACTATATATATACTATATATATAATATTATATAATATGTATATATATATATATATAAGTATATATATATATATATATATATATATATATATATAATATAATATAGTATATAATATATATATATATATGATATATATATACTATAATATATATATATAATATTTATATATATATTCAATTGCAAAAGATTCTAATTTGTTTTAAAATTTCAAATTTCTTTTAGGAAAGAGGTCTAGTTTTATTTAGCTGCTTTCTTATTAAATAATATTGTTAACTTATATATATATATAGTATATATATATAATATATTATATATTATATATAATATATATATAGTATATATATACTATTATATAGATATATAGTATATATAGATATAATATATATATATAATAGTATATATATATATATCACATATATAATATAAATTTACTAAATTATATATATATATATAGATCATAGTATATATATATATATATATTATATATATATATATATATACTATATATCAGTATATATATATATTTTATATATTATATTAGGTTGGCAAACCGCCCACCGTGCGGTGCGGGTGCGCTGCGCGGTTGCGAGCTGTAAATGTCCCATCGGTGCGCGCTGCGGTGCGCCGAGTGCGAGAATTGTTTTAGTTACTGTTGCGGCGGGTGCGCGGTCTGCAACTTTCGGTCGGTGCCCGTGCCCGGTGCGAAGCTTTTGTGCGGTGCGGGCCCCACGGTGCTGCGGCCTTTCAGATTCAATTTGAAAAATTCGTATAATTAATATATATTATATATATATATATATATATAGTATATATATATATATTTAAATATTATATTATATATATATATATATATATTCTAGAGTTTTATATACTAACTCAAAGACCGCGAGTAGTCATTTCAATATAACTCAAGGTCAGAGTCTCTGAGATGCTGAGTCTGCATCTCCGAACTTTGAAATTAAATCACTAACGTCAGTCGGATTCAGTTGTATAGCAATCGCAGTGGCTGGAAGTGATTGTAAGCTGTATTCTAGCACAGAAAATTATTGTTTAATTATATGTTGAATTACAGTATCTTTTTATCAAAAAACTAAATATCTCTGATATTTATTTTAACTTTGTAAGAAAAAAAAAACTACGTTGATTAAAAATATAGCCTATCAAAATAATCAAACGTAAAGGTAAAAATAAAATGACGTCTTCAAGTGCCTCAGACTTGGACGAAGTACCATCCACTATGGAAGTACCTTCATTCCTTCAACCTCATGGAGTGGGACGTCTGTTCAGGAAACATCACAAAATACTTTGCAGCCAGAACATTACAAATGGAAAACTTTTGTCGACTGCTATGAGAAAACTGGGAAATCAGATAAAAGAAAATGCCGTTTGTGTTTTTCTAAAATCAATAAAAAGCCTTTCAATTTAAGAAGGCATTTAAGACGAAATCATATACCATTTTACAACGAATTAGAAAAGAAAATTAAAAATGAAAATGAACGTTCTAGTGTGGGGTCTTAATTTAAAACCAATTCTGATTCAAAAAGTGAAAAAAACAGAGATGAATTCCAGAAGGAAAAAATCAATTGATCAAGCTATTGTGGAATGGGTGGCCGCTGATCTGATATCATTTCGATCGGTAGAATCTCCTGCTTTTTTGTAAGTATTTAGTTATTGAATAATTGTTTTTCTTGAGTAAATATAAAATCTATGTTCTTAAAGTTATGTTGACTTTATAATATATATATATATATATATATAAGACTAATATATGTATATTATAATATATATATATATATATATATATATATATATACTATACCTTATAATTATATATATATACTATATATATATTATATGTATATATATATAGATAATATATATATATATATATATATAGTATATATATACAATATATATATATATACTATATATATATATACTATAATATATATATATATATAGTATATAATATATATATATTATATATATATATATATTATATATAATATATATATATATATATAATATATATAGTATATATAGTATATATATATATATATATATATATATATATATATCTAGTATATATTATATATATTATATATTAGTAAATATATATGAAAAACTTTACTTAACACCACGCGAACGGGACGTCAAGATTTCACAAAAAAATTTCACAGAGACCTTAATGATACGTAAATAGAGGTGTCTAGGCGTGAAATGAAATTTTTTTTTTTTAGGTTCGTTAGTTAGCCTTCCGCGTAGGTTTAGGTTAGGTTAATTTGGTTAGGTTAGCTAGTTCACGAAACTTACGAAATTGTTGTTTTTTAAATTAATTTAAAAATAATAAGTCATCTTTCTAATTTATTGGCCTAATCATAGAAAAACGTTACGCCGGGTATAACATCCAAGTAGTATATAATATGGAATTTAAATTACGCAGTAAAAAGAAGTTCGTAAATAATAATAATAATAAAAATTATTAATTACTTTACCAAAAATTGCAGTTCACTCCTCAAATTCTTCCTTTTTATACAAGGTTTTGTTTGATATAAAGAACATTTAATAATTTTTTCAGTATTAACCTGTGGCTGTTAAGTAAGTTTTTACCGATATATATATATATATATATATATATATATATATATATATATATATTATGATATATTATATATATATATATATATAATAGTATATATATATATATATATAATAGTATATATATATATAAAAGTATAGTAACGGTGACACGGAACGGAACCTTCGGATTTTAAAAAAAATTAAACATATTTTATTCTTTTTAAATGTTCTGATAGGTAAAAGAAAAAAAAAATTATTTTCATTTCAGGTTATTGATTCCATTTTAAAAAAAAAAAATTCACAGGTTGATTCTAGGTTAGGTTAGGAGGTAGGTTACGTCTTCCTGTGAAGTTTTTTTTAAATCCGACGTTCCTAACCTCGCAGATAAGCTATAAAAAAAAAAATTAAAATCAAAAAATCCATTTCTCCCCCTAGAACATCTTTTTATTACCATAGAGTCACCCTGCTGAAAAAAGATTTGTTGAAATCTTGACGTCCCGCTTCGCGTGTCCCCATTCTATTTAATTTGTGCCATATAGTATATTATATAGTATATATAGTATATATATAGTATATATATTAATATATAATATATATATATATATATCATCATATATAGTATATCTATATATATATGTCATATATAGTATATATAGTATATATATATATAGTAATAATATATATATATATATATAATATATAATATATATATAATATCATATTAGAAACTCTTAAATATTCTCGATCCTGAATATCAAGCCCCGACACGAAGAGAGAGCAATTGCAACGAATCATATAAATTGTTTTGTACGACGACATGAGACAAAAAATTCAAAGTATGTTGTCAAGCCAGTCCGAAGATGGTAAGTTTAATCACTTTAATGTAACATTCGATTTATGGACATGCACCAAAAATCAAAGTCAGTTTTTAGCCCTAACTTCACACTCAATTGATGAAACTTAGAAATTGCGTGTTTTTTTGTATCGGATGCATTCCATGTGATGAATCTCATACAGGTGATAACATAAGTGCTTCAATATCAAAGTGTTTTCAAGAACTTAAATTTAGAATGCCTTCCTTTGCTGTTACTTATAATGGAACAAATATTATTAAAGCATGTCAGAAATTGAATATAAAAAGATTACCTTGCATTGCACATACTATATTCCTTTGTATTGATCCCGTTTTATTTCCAAAACCACAAAATTCAACATTTACATCAAAATTCACATAATTCAAACAAAATTACGAGAGATTGTAAAACAAGATGGAATAGTTCATTACCTATGATAGACGAAGCAGAGCAGTTAGAAATAGCAGCTTTGAAGTTAAAACTTCCATCCCTGGCTATAAAACCAAATGAAAAAATAATTTTAGAGAATTTGCAAGAAATTCTGAGACCTTTCAAAGAAGCATCGCAAATTTTGTGTGGAAGTAAATATCTTACATCTTCGATAATTGTTCCAACTGTTTATGCTATAAGCTTTCAGTTATCAGCAATAGAAGATTTGCATGAAGAAACAGAAAAGGCTAAAGAATAAAACCAAAATGATGTTAATCAAAGACTAATCCCCTACGTTCAAAACCCAATTTGTCTTATATCAACATACTTGGACCCAAAATTTAAGAAACAAATATTTTCTGATTCTGACTTGGGAATGGTATAGAAACTTTTTTAAAGGAAAATATGAAAATCCCGGAACCGGACGTTACTGTAGAATCACCAACTAAACTACGAAAGCGAGATCTAAGACCATTTTCTTCGAAAACTTTGAGCCATGATATAAATATTTCAAAGACATCTCGTATATCAATGTTTGACAATTTACTTACAAAGTCTAGCAATAGTGACTGCGATAGTGAATCATCTGTAGATTCATCTCTATATAATGAGCTCGAACTTTACAAGAAATATTATCAAAAGGACAAGACTATAAGAACAATTGATTTCGACATTTTAACATTTTGGAAGGAAAAGGAGGCTTTGTTCCCAATACTTAGTAAAGTAGCTAAAGTTTTTCTTGCTATCCCAGCAACATCGGTTGAAAATGAAAGACTTTTCTCAAAAGCGGGCGATCTAATAGCCGATCGAAGACAAGACTTAATTCGAAATGTGTTGAAAAATTAATATTTATAAATAGAAATCTAAATTCTCTTAATAACTGAAATACTCTATCAAGTCTAACTCAAGTATATATATATATATATATATATATATATTATATATGGTAAAATTGCTGTTTAGTATATATATATATATATATACTATTATATATACTATATAATATATATATACTATATATATAATAGTATAGATAATATATATATACATATATATATGGTACAGAATTGCTGTTAGTTATCTAAAAATATCTAACAGGATATATTATATATATATAATATATCATATATATATATATAATTATATATCATATATATATATATATAATATATATATATAATATATATCTAGTATATATATATATATACTATCATATATCTAATATATAATTAATATATATATAGTATATATACTATAAATACTATAGTAAGTTATATTATCTATATATATATATATATAGTAATATAATATATATATATATATATATATATATATATAAGTATATATATATTATATATATATATATATACTATATATATATTATAGCTATAGTATATATAGTATATATATATAATATATATACTATATTATTATATATATGATCGATTTCTGTATATATATTACTATATATATATATATATACTATATATATATATATATATAATATAGAATAATTAACTGTTGTAAGAGGTACAATAAATTAGAGTGATTAAAATATCGATTCTTTGCTTTATTCTTCTCGAAATTCCTTCAACACACTACCAATTTTGTACAGTCACAGTGGCCTATAGTAAGAGTTGCCGGTGCGTGCGGTGCGTGGTGCGCTTACTCTGGTGTGCGGTGCGGTGCGCCAAACCATGGTACCGCGGTGCGGTGCGGCGTAGCGTGCGCCCAAGTTTAAAAAAAACTCGTGGTGCGCGCTCCGTGCTGGTTGCCCCTCTACAGCTGGGCTGTGCCTGCGGGTGCGCAAAATACCGGTGCCTCTGCCAACCCTCAATATATATAGCACCAAGTTGATTTTATAGCTGACAAATTTTGAATACACAAAAATC
Organism: Trachelipus rathkii; assembly: GCA_015478945.1. Taxonomy (NCBI): domain Eukaryota; kingdom Metazoa; phylum Arthropoda; class Malacostraca; order Isopoda; family Trachelipodidae; genus Trachelipus; species Trachelipus rathkii. Next base: position 14,957 of record JABUQX010049336.1, on the reverse strand, counting down.
CCCTAATTTCCCCTAACATATTTTAGGAAAATTTATTTTTCTTTACCAATTTATTGTTGAGGTTTGAAGCTTTAAAAGTGTAAATAGATTTTATTTGTTTTCGATAGGTTTTAATACTTAGATACTTACTTAAGTGCGACAGATATACTATATATATATACTATATATATATATATATATATATACTATATCACTATACTATATAGTATATATACGTATATATATACTATATATATATATATATTTTATATATATATATATTAATATATATATATATATAATATATATATATACCTATATATATTTACTATATATACTATATATACTATATATATATATGAGAGAGTAGTTAGACTCAATATATATATATAACAGTTCTAATACCTGTTGCCGAAGCGGTAGCGTTAGTTAGGTTAAGCCTAGGTTAGTTGAGTTAAGTAGGATAGGCTAGGTTAGGTTAGGTTAGGTTAGGTTAGCGTAAGCTTTTTTGAACGAATATTTCTTCGAATTATTCCATAATGATTTTAGAAGGGTATAGCTAATTTCTAAGTGTAGTTTAACTTGCTAATTCTCTCTCTCTCTCTCTCTCTCTCTCTATATATAGATATATATATATATATATACGTAGATTATATACTATATATATATATCATATAATTATATATATATTATATATAGATATATATATATAATATAATATATATATATTATATATAATAAATACTATATATATATATAATATATATATATATATATATATTCCTAAATGGGTAGAAATAAGAAATGCATTTTATGATCTGAGGGAAATATCAGAAAGGAAAGATTTTATTTATTTTAAACTAAAATTTGCGAAGTTTCAAAAAAGTCGATTTCTTGTACTTTTTATTATCTTCGTAAATGAGAATTTTATTCATTTTCAAAAATTATTTATCTTGTAGGTTAAATTATTTTTTCATTAGGTATGTATGGAGTTATATAAAAACTAAAACTAAAGAATACCATAGGGTAGATTCACAGCAGGTTGGCGTAAATGCATGGCATGCCGTTCGCTGAAGCCCTGCGCGCGAGCGGTGCCGTGTAAGAACTTTATCGCGCTACCGCGGCGGGCAATAACATTAATATATATATATAAATATTATATCATATACTATATATATACTATATATATAATATATAATAGATGATATATCATATATATATATATATATATATATATATATTAAAATTTTGCAGCCTCCACTACGAAAAATATTATAATTTTTTTATTTTAGTGGGAAATTTGAGAAAATGTCGTAAGAAAAATCCCGTTCAAATCAGACAAACCTAAAATCCCACTCTCTTTATAATCCACTTGAGGAACATTGTCCATTATATATAATATATATATATATATATATATATATATACTCATATATATTATATATAATATATAAATATTATATATAATATATATATGATATAGAAAAATTTATTATATATATATATATATAGTAATATATATATATATATATATATATTCTTATAAAGTAGTAGATATAGTAGTAAGAGTAGTAGTAGTAGTCAGTGAGTAGTAGTCAGTAGATAGTAAGTAGTAGTAGTAGTTAAGTAGTGTTTCTCAAAGTCCTCAATCTCTTCTAGCCCTCTTTCTGGCCCTTTAGATTGGATGATCTCTTATATGTCATTTTATTATAAATTCATTCCTTACGTAAAGGCCTTGCCACTATCATTACTCTGTTCATTCAAAAGCACTCTACAGTCTACACAATCTGCAACTTATCTCTGATCTTTTTTACTATTTCAAACTGTGGTAGGAAAAAAATGTTGTTTTCATTATCTGAAATGCTAAATTACTTTATATTTCTGTTAAGCATATTCTTCCATTTACCTATGTCTCGGAAACACACCTCAAACCTCCCGTGTTCATACTATTTTTATTTCCATGGGAACTATCCCAAATGTGATGGTCGAACCAGGGAAAATGATTTTTATAGCGGATGTATAATTTGTTCATGTTTAATTTTCCCGCAATAGAGTAGCCAAGAGCGGCGCAGCTTTCTTCGCAGAACTGATTCTGGTATCTATTATATGTTGATTATTATGTAGTATAACTTAGAGTGCAACCATTTGTTTTGTCTGTTCTGCGCAGCTATATCATTGATCGAAATACAGCTTAAGTGTGCGTGTTTTTGGTTTGTCTACCCAGTGGGGTGGTCTCTTCGCCGTATGCGTGGTGGCGCGAGGAGTGCTCTAAGTCTACTCTACCGTATGATTTAGACTATAGGTAAAGACAGGGGGCGGATTTCTTAGTTCTATTCCAGCTTCTGAACATGCTGTGGCTCTTCTATATGCAATGGTACGCCCCAATCCCGGAAAGGGCTATGTTTTTTGCGAGCTTTAGAACACGCTATGAATGAGTTGCCCTTTGTTGAGAGAACCTAAAATAGAAGTGAAGATCCTTTTCCCCCCATATGCCGTTCTTGATCGCTTTTGGCCGTGAGAACTACCTTGTTTTGCGTGCCCTTTCATCTATTCTTTTGGCGTCTGTACTATTATCTGTTCTGTTTCCATCATTCCTACTCTTCCGCATATTAAAATTAGCTCCTGCTTTTTTCCTCTTCTCTTCTCTCTCGTGGTTTGTCTGTGGGGTTGTAGTTTGTAAGCACTGCTTCACACTAGTCTGAGTGCCCTTGTCTTTGTAGTGGTTTGTCCAGTTTTCTCATGTTCTTCCTCTTATGTTATATCTGGGTCTGACCCTTCTGGCGTGACCACCCAGTCAAACTTTAGTGGTGTTGGCGACTCGGCTGTTATTTACATTCAGTTACAGTGGTATAGTAGATTATTTTATTTTTTCTCTTTCTTGATCTTCTGTACTGATCCTCAAATGCTTTTTCGGTGACTTCATGTTTATATGTAATTGCTTCAGTTGACTTTGAAAATGTTTATTTTACTAGTTTTGCTCTATGTATAGGTGATTAGTGGGTTTAATAGTGTGTGTATATTACCAGTACCTATAATTTTGTTGTAACTTATCTAATGATTTATTTTAGTAGTTAAGATTATAAAAATTTTATTATAGTTTAACATTAGTATAATTTGAATTAGGTAAATATATGTGGCTTCTGTTATTGTTATTTATAATCATAGCCGATATGGGGGTATTATAGTAGTTATATAGCTATGACGTATTGTAGTACGGTACCTGTGTTACTAATTTATACATCACGTGATTAGCTATCGAATATATTATTATGTTTAAAGGTCGAATGGGCTGACACTAATTATTACCCCTTAGTGTTATTTGTACAGTATGCTTACGTTGTTTGGTTAGTATCAGTCTTGATTTTTTTTTATCAAGGCTGAACTTCCATACAAGAGATAACTCACCTTCATTTCTTACTAATTTTAGTTCGTAGAGTGTGTGGAAAACGGGCGCTAATCTATGAGAGATTAGGGTGTGCTTCGTCCAATATCAGTTTTACTGGTTAATGCGAGACTCTAAGCCTTGATCTATATGCGGACGAGTCAAGGACAGAAGAAATATTGCAGGCTAATCAAACGCACACCTTATTCTGCGCTAATACGGGAAAAAGCACTCGCGCGAGAGACCTAAGTGAGAGAGCCGAGACGCCGGATTTAGCTCGTTAGCGACGTGTAACCCAAGACATTTCTCCGATGGGTCCCAACTGTACAGGTCCGTGGTTTTCCTAGAAGGGATTTGTGGCTCAGTGGATCGCTTGTGTTCTCGTTCCGGTTCCTGGGTTGTGAGGAACAGCGAGCTGTCTATTAGTGAAGTTCACTAGAGGTATATATCACGAAGATCACTCTAATTGACTTTTATATATATATATATACCGAGTGAAGTATATATATAGTATATACTCATACTATTACCATATAGGTAAATACTGAAATTATTCTTATGTATTGAGAGTGTTTTCTGAGCGTAGTAGGGGAATACATTGGCTTCTTCGCGACATCTCTGTTCTGACGAGTTGGTCACGACGAGCGACCTTTACTCAATATTTAAGTTAATTCGTCGCCAGATATTATCACAGTCCCGGTTTCGCAAGATCCGCGTTAGGTATAGGGTACGGTTATAGTTAGTGTTAAGTTTTGTTGGATCTCGTTAGAGAACTAAAGTAACATTTTTTTTTTTTACGAAATGGCAGAAAAAACGGAACAACGAGTTAGTGATTTCATTACATTCGACCTGTATTGTTGGCTTTCCTCGCTATAAAATATATATATATTAATGGTAAGAGATAAAATATAATTATCCTTACTTTAATAATTTGATATAATTTAGATAGAGATAGGAGGTATATAACTGTTTATGTTGTATATTATATTTTGTTTAGATTGTTGAGAGTGATGTCCTTATGAGGGGGACTTATAATGATATAATACAAAATGATCATTTATTGATTTATTTAATGATATGAGTATTTAGTCGAATTGTACATAGATAAGTTAGTGTTATTTGTTAGCGTGAGGGAGGCCATCCCATACTAGAAGATATTTATTTGAGAAAGCCTATATTATATTTTAAATTCATTCTAGGTTGAGGTATAATGGTGTTTTGTATAGAGCGGAGAGTTATGTAGGTTATTATTATTGAGTATATACTCTTGGAATTATAGCGTCGTTGTTGAGTACTGAGAAGTAGTGTATTACTCATATTGATGATTATGGTTAGTTCAACTATAGTGTTTGCTTATTATATATTATTAAATATATATGTTTTTAGTTTATATTAGCTATTTATCCTTAGAGCGTTTACATAGAGTGCTTGATAGCAGTGGTTTGGCGATACTGTGAGAGGGTAGGAAGTAGTAGGGTTTGAAGTGATGAGTGTCTTATTATCTATTAGTTGATTTAATTTTTATAGTTTTTAATTGTGTAATACTAATTTAAAAAAAAAACACAACTATATATATTATCTATATTTTTACTATTTCTTTGTAAGAATATAGAAAAAAGGACCATTTAATAGTATTATTAATATATTAATAATTTAGGAGAAATACATATTATGTTAAATAATAGTGTATGCTCATTTTGATTAGTTAGCCACTAGGTATTCAAGTGTATGATTTATCCTAATATATACATGTATATATATAGAGGTGTTTAAATTATTGTCTAGTTTTATGAGTATGTCAGGTTCTCCGTGTGTGCACCTGAGAGTGCATATGATTTTTCAAGGGTGTTATAATGAGTATGATAGTTTTTTTTATATGCATTTGGTGTTTAATATTATAAAGGATTTTCTGTTTTTATCTATTTTGAGAGAAATATTAACTTTTTAATTATTTATCTTAACACATGTATCAATTTTTTTAGTATCTAATAAAATACTATTAATTCCTTGTGACCTTCTGTTTTGTGGCAAGTGGTAGGTTTTGACTTTGTTCTGCAAATGTGTAGCGAGGAGGTATTTAGCTGTAGGGCTTGTGTCTGGTTCGTTTGTCGGGAGTTGAGGGAGTATTTTTTTTGTTTTGTTTTTGTGTTTTATATGGAGTTCCATATGTGGGAGATTGGTAAGTTTTTTTTTTTGCGCAAATTTTTTGTTGCAGAGATTTACTTTAGTGTCCACATTCCTAAAGTATGTTTCAAGTGTTCTGCCTGATTATTATCGACAAGGTTTTTTGGTGCAATAAGAAAATTGTTCAAGTTTAGCTTTAAGATGGTGCTTTTATTTAAAGTCGTGCTGATATTTCCTGGGGGTGTTGGTTTGAATTATTAACCTTTGGGGTTTAAAGTTTAGAGCTTTGTATTGTTCTCTCAGTGATGACTCTGAGACTGTTTTCTATGTTACCGGTACCCTACTCAAAATCGGTTCTGAATGAACTCATTCAACACACAGTATATAGTACCTTGAACGATTTCATTGTTAGTGAGTTAGGGTTGTCATTCTTTTTGTAGAGAGGCGCACTCTACCGACGTATGTATTTATATTTAGCGTTATCTTGTATGATCTATACTGCTATTTCATTATCTGCAATTATATTAAGTGAAGATGAAGTATCTTGATCAGCCGCTGGTAATTTTAAGTGTTTGAGTGCTTATCTTTATAGATAGTTTATTATAATTAGGGTTTGTAAATGTTGTTTTCTATGAGCTAGAGAAATTGTCCCAAGTCTTTCGCGGCATTTTTGTAGTTTGTATCATTTACCCGAAGCGTGTTTGTTTTAATGGATTTTTTGGTCATTTTTTATTAATGGGAAGAAGGAAGCTCGGTCGAAGTTTAGTTCTAGATGGTGTTTTGCATTGGACGAGTTTTTGTGAAGACTTTGGGTGATAAACATGCTATTTTGACCCGGTCTGAGGAGTGATATAGTTATATGTTAGTTTGGGGTGGATTTGGTGTGGGAAATCTCTTTGTGATAAGATGGTATTAGGTCTGATTAGATTTTTTGATGATTAATGGCGGTTCCTCTATGAGTCTATGCGTTTTGATCTTTGTACCCATGGGAGGGTGGTGAGGGAGTTTGAAATCTTCATACATTACAAAGGTAATTGGTGATAATGTGGTTAATGACTTTTAAGCGTCGTATGGATTCAATTTTCATGGAGCAGTCGAGGTTGAGGTGTGCAATTGAGGACATAAAGGTATTCTTATTATGTTGTATAATGCTTTTTTGTTTGGATCAATCTCTGATGGTGATAATAGGATTAGATAATATATAATTTTATGGAGTGGCGTTTATAGGTGTATGCTGGATGTATGGTTTGTGTGTTATATAGAATGGTAAAGTGTGAGTCGCTATTATATGAATACATAAGAAGATTTTACGCATAAGTGTATGACTATTTCAGGACGCGACCTAGTGGTCGGGTCTAATGATATGTGTGACGTGCTACATTTAATTTTGTACACTAATATAATTGTACACATTTTATTAAAGATATTGCTCTTATTTGTTGCAGAAGTGATGGCAATTTAGTGGTACGCCGGTCGAGTCTGTATGTATATATAACGTTGTTTTTTTAGTTAGAGTGAGATTTAGATGATACCAGAGATTTCGTATATTTTTCTTTGTTTTTTAATTATGTAATCCGTTTATGTTAATTTGTAGTATGATTATGAAATGCTATGAATTTGGTTTTTTGTTTTTCCACTTTAACAAATTTTGGTCAACACCTATTATTAATTGGTGCGGTGGAGGTGCATACTTGACAGATTCAGTTGTGTGTAAGAAGAGGAAGTTTGTGAATCCACTGATCACATCTTTTGCACTGGATTGAATTTCTCTATTGATATTGTGTTTTGGGAAGGAAGTCTTGTGAAAGGTGAGCAGTGTTTGTGAATCCATTGAATCACATCTTCTGCCCTGGATTGAATCCTTTTCTCATAAATTATGTTCATGACACAAATGGGTAGTCCAAAGTAACAATTTCAGTAGCATATCCCCATACACCACTACATACGCGGTACATTACTATATCCCATTCTTCAATGTCACCCATACAGTAGCTCTATTACATAAGTACGGACAGGACATCTGAGGCTTACGAGGTGGTGCATTGGGAAGCTATGTCTCGGGCAAGGGAAAAAGTCACGATGAGTAAATAGAGAATGATTATAGCCACAGAATGAGTGTACCAAAAAGGAAATTGCCGTCGGAGCGATTCGCCCCCTCCGTGAGAGGGAAAGCAGCAGTTTCGCGCTTCTGTAAAAATCAATATTCGCGGCTCGCGTCGCTGCAAGTGACTCGCAATTCCACAAAGTATATCTTCTTTGACGTAACAGTGGCGGTGGAGGAAGGATAAGAAAGACCAAGACGATTGACAATGTAGTGTTCCTCTGTGTGACAGACCTATAATGGAGGAGGTAACTATAATCTCTCCTGTGAGAAAGCGCCATAAACACATAGGCTCTATAATAATTGATGGGGTTTGCTTGGTGTTGTGTATTATTTTTGTGGCATAGGATATAGGAATATGGTTTTGGAGCATGTGCCATACATAGTAGGAATCGAAACCCCTACATTGACGAAGAATACCTACACTATATCCTCTTGAAACGCGTCATAAATATTGTGGATATTTTTGATTTTTATTACTGGGACGAGTTCACACTTAAAGGTATAAAGGAGCGGTAAGACTGGTAAGGCTGGGCTTATTTTCGACTTGCGTCATTTATTTCTGCTAATTTTCTCTTTCAGTTAGTTGAGTATCAACATAATATATCCTCATATATACCCATTAGGGAAGGAGGTGGTGATATATAATATAACTATATATATATATATAATATATATATATATATTTTATCTATCTTAATATATATATATATATATTATATCTAATATATATATATCTACTTAAATACTTAATTAATATATATTAATAATATATATTATTAATATTAATATATCTATATAATTATAATATATATATATATATACTAATATTATATCACATCAATATGTAGTTTGATAATTACATATTTATTTACATTAATATTCCTAACCTCAAATGGTGGAAAGACCGAATCTGAACTAAACTACCGCTATCATCACCCATCTTGGGGAAGAAAAGGATAAGTTTAATATATTATTATTAATTATATATAACAATATATATATAATTTTAATATATTAATTATTATCTTTATATTTATATATATATATATTATATACATATTATTATATATATATATATATATATATATATATATATATATATATATAACTATATTTATTTTATTATTTTATATATAGAGTATTTGTTGGATATACAGAAGATATATATAATATACTATTAATATAAATTATTAATAGATATATATATAGTATAATATATTAATATACATATATTATAAATATATATATATATAAATACTAATATATATATATATATCTAATATATATAATATAATATATATATTATACTATATATATATATATATTTTATAGAACTTATTAATTTTCCCATTTCCATATTTAAATACTAGTACGAATATTTAAATTTTTTTTTACAGTCTGGGGAGTTACTTGTGAAGGGACCAAATGTATTCAAGAAATATTGGGAAAAGGAAGAAGCTACAAAAAAGGAATTCACAAGTGATGGATGGTTTTGTACAGGTAATTAGACAGTTGTTGTACAAGGTATGCAATGTGTGTAAATAAGCCAGGAGTTAATATTTTCTGGTTTGAAAAGAAGCTTATGGAAATCATTTAAGGAAATGGAAGTTTTATACTCTCTCATGTTGAAAAAGTGAAAAAAAAACTGCTTAATACTTTAATCAGGGATGAGGAGTCTGCAAAAATTTAGTGACCTTAGCAGGTGTGGCTATTATTTAAGAATAATGGTATGCTATAGCTGAGACTTACAATTCCGTTGTACGGATAAAATACAATGGATTAACCAGAGGGAAATTTTGATAGTCAGAATAAGTTATAATATGTTATAGTTATCTATCGAGGAAAAGAGAGGAATATTTTCAAGTTCGAGATTAGATGTATGGAATATGTGAAGTAAAGTAGAATCCCTTGTTGAAGTTGATATTGGATTAGCTTGAAATAAGTTGTAGTGCAAATGTGGGGATAGTAAAATGAATGTTATGGATTAACAAAAACAGGAAAGGCAGCTGAAAAATATATTCTTGAGAAGACAAAGAAACGTCGTCGATGTGATGTATAGGAGAAAGGTTAAGAATACCCAATGAGAGAGATAAGGGGATATAAAAAGGCTTTCCACGTAAAAAGGTTAAGAATGCCCAATGAGAAATAAGGGATATAAAGGTTTCCCACGTTGATAACGCAAGTAAAATAAAGTTGAAAGAACAACTTGAGTAAAATTTTGAAGGAAATAAACTGGGAAATGCAAATATTGTGAAAAATGAGAAAATAAAAGAAGGGAAAAAAAAATTGAGAAACTTTTAGAAAATTAAAAGATTTAGACCAAGACGTTGTTTTAAACCTTTTTTTTTTGGCCAATACTCTCTCTCTCTCTCTCTCTCTCTCTCTCTCTCTCTCTCTCTCTCTCTCTCTCTCTCTCTCTCTCTCTCTCTCTCTCTCTCTCTCTCTCTCTCTCTCTCTCTCTCTCTCTCTCTCTCTCTCTCTCTCTCTCTCTCTCTCTCTCTCTCTCTCTCTCTCTCTCTCTCTCTCTCTCTCTCTCTCTCTCTCTCTCTCTCTCTCTCTCTCTCTCTCTCTCTCTCTCTCTCTCTCTCTCTCTCTCTCTCTCTCTCTCTCTCTCTCTCTCTCTCTCTCTCTCTCTCTTTCTCTTTCCTCTTTCTCTTTCTCTTTCTCTTTCTCTTTCTCTTTTTCTTTCTCTTTTCTCTTCCTCTTCCTCTTCCTCTTCCTTTCTCTCTTACTAACCTCTTCCTCTTCTTCTTACTCTTCCTCTTCCTCTTCCTCTTCACTCTTTCTCTTTCTCTTTCTCTTTCTCTTTCTCTTTCTCTTTCTCTTTTCTCTTTCTCTTTCTCTTTCTCTTTCTCTTTCTCTTTCTCTTTCTCTTTCTCTTTCTCTTTCTCTTTCTCTTTCTCTTTCTCTCTCTCTCTCTCTCTCTCTCTCTCTCTCTCTCTCTCTCTCTCTCTCTCTCTCTCTCTCTCTCTCTCTCTCTCTCTCCTCTCTCTCTCTCTCTCTCTCTCTCTCTCTCTCTCTCTCTCAATCAACAAAAGGAATTAACTTCTCGACCTATTATGGGTCTTTTTTCAAATTAAAAAATAAGTGTAGTAATTATTTGTAATCGCACAGAGTATAACATAATAATAATCTATTTGCGCACATTTTCGTGTTTTACACGTTAAATACGAGGAAGATTTATAATTTAAAATAAAAAAAAAAAATACGTTTTTCGACAAAAGCACTCTCCTACCACTTTTGATTAACCTAACCCATCGCTTACTCATATATTTTAGCCAATTATCCTCCCCTCCCTCCCTCCCATCGTCGTACTCTCCTTGTAGCGATGGACATGAACATGGGATTTGATAAAGTCCTCCGTTACCTTTCAATAGACAGTCTTTAGCACAAATATAACCATCAAAGACAAAAAAAATAATAGCAAATGTCTTATACGGTGGCGCAACTAGTCATCCAAGGACACCATTCCTCCCATTCATGCAAAATTATATAATGGCGTCCCAAGAAGCCATTCTTTCACCTACACTCTATAAATTTTTTATGCATGGCCCCCCTCATCCTCATCCCACTCCCCTTCTATAAATAATAATAGTTATGATGATGATTTAACAATCACAGCTCAAAATCCCTTTATAAATATATGATGGAGAGTACTGCAACAATATACAAAGCAACTGGAACAGTTCCTAGCAACAAACCGAATGACTGCAACACCTCAAAAATCCAATATTACCTTACGGCCTCAGACAGAAGAGAATCTAACATTCACCAGCAATCTTCTTATCAAACAATAGACTCCCTCTCAATAAAGAACCCACCATCCTAGGTTTGTTCTTTGATACACAAATATATATCATTCCCCCTCACATCAACAATATCATTTCAAGAGCCACACATAAATTAAATGCACTGAAAAAACTAACAGACTTTTAGCCAACATAAAGAACCCCTCACAATAGTAAGCAGACAATAAATCGACCCCTCCTAAATTATGCCTCACCTGCCTCGGCTCTCACAATATCCCAATCCAATATACAGAAATTAGAAACCGTGCAAAATAAATCTCAGGATAATAACAGGTTGGCTTCCCTCCACAGTCTACACTCTACACCCATCCGTCATCTACTAACTGAAATAAAAAATTTTTACAGTCAATCACTCTCATTAGCTCACCCCCTGCACCAAACATCACATCAACAATCCGCACCTTGAAAGAGAAAACTATGCCAATATTAACATAAATAACACGTTCCCAGCTACCTCCAGATACTCCCATTATACTAAACACATCGAGACACAGTTAACTCTAAGAAGGACCTCTGCATATTCAAATAACACCATTCTGAACTATCCAATGCGAAACAAACTACGGATGGCCAATCCCGTCCCGTTTAATGCTGTCCCGTCTCTGCTCTCCGAACCATTCCTCCATCCAAGAATACAAATTCAAAATTAATAAAGTATACCCTCCACCCACTGTCAAATTTATATTTTTCTCAGAATAAGGACGAAACGACGAAACAGGACATCTTTTACTAGACTGACGTGACTTAATGAACATCAGACACAACTTCAATACTTCAACAGACGATGGGCCCGCCCTCCTGTGGTGGCACAATACCTTTGTCGTGGTTTTGAGGCCACAAACAAATCTCAATAGTCGTGGGTCCTGGAAAGAAAAACCAGAGAACAAAACAAACAATAAATAAACACAATAAAACTCAGGAAAAAAAATCAAACTCAACACACACAAACAACACAAAAATTTATTAAAAATACTTACCACGGCAAGGTGAACCGCTAGTGTAAGCACCCGTAACCGATACCGTAACCGATTCGAAAATATACCACCACCACTACAAGGTAAATGGTAACCGCAACCACGTACCAAAATCGCAATTCCTGCACCTTTAATCCAATATTATTGGTAATCAATGAACACCCGCGCGAATGTCATCGATATCCCAAAATCTTAAATCTAAATCTATAATATAAAAATATGCAGTCTTAATACTAAAGAATAAATACTTCGTAGTTCTCCAAATGTACTCCTTCTCAACAATTCAATCAAATTTCCAAAATCTAGTCTACTGTTCTGTTCTTCAAAATACTCCTTCTAAACTTTACACGCAATTCTCATAACTCCTTCTCTATTCAATCTAGTTCTACTTGTGTATCCTCAGTCTCCAACAATACGCCTTCTAAATTCTCCTTTCCATACAAATCTCAAAGAATCCTCTTTCTATTATTTCCGGGTTTCCTTTACTGGTAATTCTAACTCGCTCTATTCTACTTTAAGCTTTTCTTTTCTTAGTTTCAAAAAAAATATTCCAATTATCTTTTCTTTCCCCTTTTATATCAATTCTGTATTATTCCAGAAGATTTGAAAGTCTGCAAGACAAGCTCCAAAAAAAACTGCGGAGTAGAAAAAAAAATATCGCATCATAGCAATTACATAATAATAAAAATACTATTAATAATAATAAAAATAATAATAATAATAATAATAATAATAATAATAATAATAATAAGGATAATAATAATAATAATAATAATAATAATAATAATAATAATAATAATAATAATAATAATAATAATAAGGATAATAATAATAATAATAATAATAATAATAATAATAATAATAATAATAATAATAATAATAATTATATAACTTTTATGAATTAAATTAATGACTATATTTAATAATGAATTAAAATATAAATGAATTTCATATATTAAATAACAGAAAAAAATGACTTTAATAATATAATTATAATGAATTAAAATATTAAATAAGTGAATGAAAAAAAATAATAATATAATAAAAATAAAACCCCACCACTGCAGGGTGCTTACCTGGGTGTTTGACCCAGTTTTTTTTTCTCTTTTCAACACGAAACAATTCACGCAGAATGCTTCCCTCAAATTCCACTCGACGACACTCCAATCATTGAAATCAGACTACAAATAAAAACAAATTTATACAACCAATCCAGCCTTCATAATAAAAAATCAATCAACAAACAACATTCACACTTACCTCAACCAACAGAATGACAATCAGTCGCTGAACCCTCGTACATCGGCTGCGGAACAGAAACAACTCCTCAGACTTCTAGAACTTCACCAAGAGAATCCAGACTCAAACTAAAAAAACATCAACCCTTCAATCAATCATAAAAAGAATAATAATAATGAAAATAATTTTATAATAGTAATAGCCAAATAATAAATAAATAATAATAATAATAATAATGATAAAATAATAATGTTATAATTACCTGTTGCACGTAAGTTGTCGAAAAAGTACTGCGTCTTCTTTCACGCTTTAAACATACAATTAAAATGTTCGAAAGTGTATAAAAAGTCTATTGTCCCACTTTTTCTCTATAAAACTTTTACCTAGAAATATATGAATATAATAAATAAACATATCTCATATAATAATAATAATATAATAAATAATATAATAATAAATAAAATAAATCGCTAAATTAGACAAAAAAAACACAAAAAAAATAAACTAGCACTGCAGTCAAATGGTATTCCTTGTTGGTGGACGTTCTCGAAGCGAACCCTAAAAAAAATAAAACCAGTCAATTGTGAGACAAAAATGAAACAAAAACAAGCTAAATTACTACATCCCTCCCACCTAAGTTTGTCTCACAATTTGAACGCCACCAACTTCATTCACTCCTTACATTCTATAATCCTTTCTTCATAATCCAATCATACTCTTCCACTCTGCCTCTACTCCTAGTACAAGGTCTCCTTGCACCTTCTACCTGGTCCCTGTTACTATTCTCACCCCCATCAACAATCACATCTTCAACTATATCATTTACACCTTCCAATCCAAGTAACTTCTCTGACATATTCGCAATCTCTTTATTAATCTCTCTTACTCGTGCATTCGCCTTTATTTCATTCACCACTTCATCCAATTCCACACAAAATTTACTTGCATCTCCCACTCTCATATTCACACTCCTATCCCTAACATCTCTTAATCCTGCTAACACACTTTCACTCTCATCCAATGGAAACTTACATAATGTATAGGTCTGATTCAAACTCTGCACACCATTTCCTCTATCCCACCAAAACCCCGAAAAATAATTCTCACTCTCTTCATCCTCATCAAATAATCCTTTTACTCCATCAGTCTTACTAACTTTACTTTTTCTCTTACCTTTTTTCATCCTGCGTTTTTCTATTAAAACCAACTCTTTACCTTGTAACCACAAATCATTCACTCCTTCCACATTCTCATTCATTTCAGTATCATTCATCCAAAACTTATACACTGGGTGAGCCTTCAAATATCCAGGTGGCTCCCTCCACGGCCTCAACTGCATCTGATGC